>JAEMOT010002608.1:0-28933 GCA_019297695.1 Apostasia ramifera | reverse complement strand
GGCCTCCAGCGGCCCGGCTGCCTCCAGCGGGGCGGCGCAGCTGCTGGATCTGGTGGAGAAAGAGAGGGTAAGGGTATAATGGTAATTTTAATATTTTTTAATAATAAAAAAATAAAAAAGGACTCAGATGATAATTTTTGAAAACCTAGGGACCCCGGTGTTATAATTTTAAAAACGTAGACCTGTGTGATAATAACCCTTAAACTCAGGGACCTGGGTGTAATTTGCCCTATTTTTTATATTAAATTCTTGGCTACATACACTATGCCCAAATGAAAATTTATAAAATTACATGAGGTAGTTATATAAAAAATATCCTAAAAATATGCATTCTTTAGTTTACCGTTATTTCAAATTTATTTTAAATTTTAACAATTTTATTTCACATTTAATATAAATTTTATAATTAAAATTTATTTTATTTTATTTATGATTTTTGACTCACTTTAAAAAAATGATAAAAATTATGACTATCACAAGGAGTGATTCACAATAACACTTACAAAACTATCAAGCAAAAAACATTTCTTAAATGGTAAGTTTACTTAAATAGAATGATTATTCTATTTCACTTTTATTACTTATGTAATATATATTTACTTTAATAAATAATAATTCTATAAGGATTTCTATTTTATATTTTATGAAATAGTCATTTCTTTCCCAAATTAAAAATTAATTATTCCTTAACGATTCATTATAAGTGAAATTTTTTTTAAAANATATATATATATATATATTACATTGATATAATTATTTATATAAACTTAAATTTAATAATAATAAATAATATAAATTATTATTAGTCATTTAATAATTTTTATTTACTTTTATTTCATATTCTATTTCATTTGAATAAACAAAAAAAATATTATTTTATTTTATTTAAAATAATTAATTTATTTTAATTTTATTCTATTCCATTAAAACAAACAAAACATAAGATGATTTATAAGATGATAAAAGACCGGATACCCAATAGTTATTAGTATATACTCCTATTGATTCCTGCAATTCCATGAAACCGGGTGTTAATTTCACTCATATTTTTCCTAAGGTTATAGCAATATCAAATTAAAAATAAATAAATAAACAAAAACACCCAAACATCGAACCCCAAATCACTAAAGACCAAGCCTAAGGCCCTGTTTGGCAATGGACTAAAAATCATGGCTAAAATTACCCATAGCTAAAATCTTAAATTTATTTTTAAAAAAACTTAAAAAATTATTTTATATCTCATCTCACACAAATTCCAACATTAAACAATCACTTTATTTCACATCCAACACAATTCTCAATAAATCAATCAACTTTATTTCACATCATACACAATTTTTAATATAACTAACTTACTTTATTTCACATCATACACATTTTTCAAAAATCACTAAAAATTCCAACCAAATCTACTTTTTTTTCTTATTACCAAACAGAGCCTAAAGGATGAAGCTTGATGGCCTAAGCATGAAGGCCGAAGCCTGACGGCCTAAGCATGAAGGCCAAAGCCCAACGGATGAATGCCCAAGCCCAAAGCCCAAAGCACAAGCACAAAGGATCATGCCCAAAGCCTGAAGGCCCATGTCAGAAGCCTAAACCTTGAAGTCCCAAGCCCAAAGCCCGACGATCAAAGCCCAAGCTTGACGCCTGAATCCTAAAGCCCAAAGACTGAAAGTGCAAAACCAAAGCTCGAAGGTCCATGCCCAAAGCCTAGATCCTGAAGCCCAAAGTTCAAAGGCTAAAACCAAAAGCCTGAAGCCTAAAGCTTAAATCCCAAAGCCCGAAGGCCCAAGTTCGAAGTTCGAAGCTCAAAGCCAAAACATCGAAAGCCCAAGCCCAAAGCTTAAAGCCCAAAGCCAAAGCTCAAAGACCAAAGCCAAAAGCCTAAAGTCTAAATCCAAAACTTGTAGCTCAAAGCACAAAATCTGAAGGCCAAAAGCCCAATGCTAAAGCCTAAAGGCCTGAAGCCCGATAGGCCATGCCCAAAGACCAAAGTCCAGTAACTGAAGACCTAAACTTGAATCCTGAAGTCGAAGGTTCCAAGGCCTAAGCCCAAAGTCTGAACCCTAAATACTGAAAGACTAAGCCCGGATGATCTAAGCCTGAAGCTTCTATGTGCAAGCATGAACACCGATTTGAATTGATAGTACTTGGCTCGAGCCAAAGATTCACCAGGTAATTGGCTCAAATCAAATCTTTAAACAGCTAAGTCAGGAGCCATCCATATCACAACAATTGAGCCAATTTGGTGCAGGGCAAATTGAACACAATAACAGGACGATGCCGAGCTCGAGATGTTATGGGACTAACATCGAACATGATTCAAACCCGAGGAAAAAAAAAAATTGTTAATTAAGACGAACAGGTAAAATGAATATATATAACAGGCACAATGCAACAGAATATTTTTCTAAAGCATAATACCAACATTAGCATGAAACAATTATCAAAATATTTAAAACCAGGATAAGGGTTTGATAATAATAAAAAAAATTTCATACTCTTGACATAAAACCACAAGAGTACTCAATATATATTTAAGTTTGCATTCTCAGAGACATGCAAATAAATGCTCCCAAAAACTTACATCAAAAATAAATTCTCAGAATTAAATGATTTAACGTGCAAACAGGATAGTGTTGATTTTAAGTAATAAATAAGTAAATGCTCCAAAAAGTAAAGATGTTGTCCCTGCGCAGATCTAGAGGCTTTTGAAATGCAAAAACGAGCATATATAGCATCAGAGCAGCATAGAAAAAGGCAGATATTGATGCCTCCAGTTACAAATTTATTCATCTATCAACTCCTTTCAACCAGAATGGTAATAAAGCCATACCCTAAGTCGAGAAACATGAATTTGTCTGAAGGATGAAAGGAAAAACACCCCTCAAAAATTTTGCTACAACTATGCTTGATATGATATATTGTATTATATTCTGCAACCCCACTATTCAAGGGAGAGACATCAAATTTATCAACGTCTGCAATTAAAATGTCACAAGTTCTGGAGCAGCTCAGTTGCTCAGCTGGGCAAGTTCTGGAGCAGCAGGAACTGGAGCAGCAGCTGGAGCAGGAGTAATTCCCCCAGTTGTTGGCCTGAGTTTGATGAATAAACATGCATCATTAAATCAAAATAAGTAAAAAAAAAAGAAATAAATAATTTCAGAACAGATTCATACAGGCCGACGAAAACTTTGAAGGCATCATAGATTCCCCACTGGGCTCCAGTCAGGGTGCCGATCATGACAATCCTCAGTGGCAGTCCGCGAGTAAATAAGCCCCACAGCCCAAGCTTCCTCACAGCCTGAGACCGGTTGGCAAAAAACATTACTAAATAGAATGCCAAATAACAAGAAGCATTTTCATTAGCAAACCTTAAATTTCACCATATTACACAGTTACTTAATGTTACAAAAATCCCCCTAATTGTTTTAAAAGCCACAAAACAATTCATAAAATCAATGAATGCCAAAATTATAGCAGCAGCTGCAGTTAAAGTACATCGTTAATCCAAGCTACTTGTTCAACCTCTATTCAACGATATATGATATACCTATTAATTCTTATAAAAGAAACAAAAGGGCATTGTATGTTGGTTTGTTGTGGACAGGAAAAATGAGGGGCTTCTGTGCACTGGAATGAGAATTTAGGAAAGCATATGTAGTTCTCCCAAATCACAGAGAATTAACCCAAGTATTTCTCAACAAAAGTAGTTTTCTGTGTTTAAAAAATCTGGAGAACCTCATGCAACATCGAAAAACTGAAACTGAAAAAAGTAAGGCTGAACTTACACCACCAACAGTAGCACCTTTAGCATTGTTCAAGAAAGAGACAAGGTTATCAGCTGGATGTGACACAATAGCACAGAAGACACCAGCAATGTAACCACCAGCGAAACTCACAGTCAGCTGAACGGGCTTGCTGCACTGATCTTTCGGAGTAGGGATCACTTTCTTATAAATCAACTCCACGATAGTCTCAAATGATGCAAATTTCATCATTGTGTCTGCAGATTCATATCATAATCATTAACATTAGTCGTGGCACAGCAGACAGCAAAATTATTGGCCAAAACTTTCAAAAAAGAACAAAGAATTGGCCCAAATAAAGCTTTCACTAGGCTGTCAAACCAAGAATCAGAAATTAAGTTTGATGTAATAAACAAGTAGAGCTAAGCTGGACACTTCAAGAACCACGCGTCCGACACGGACACTCGAGGACACGCGAGGACACGCGGGGACACAGTATCGGACACGCCACGTGGCGTGTACTAATAAAATAATATTAAAAAACTTCAAGGACACTTCTTGGACACGCGAGGACACTTTGAGACACGTTAGGACACTTCTAAGATACAGGACACTTTTAAGATACATAAGATAGAATTAGATATATTTAATATTAATGTTAAATTATTTATTAATATTATATATTTTAATAAAATTTATGGATATATATATATCTCACTTTTTTTATTATCATTAAAATTTTATTTAATAAAACTAAAAACCTATCTCTTATTATTATTAAAATTTTACCTAATATAAGTCAAAATTTTAAGTTAACCAAGTTAAATCAAATTTATTCCTTCTTTATTGCACTTAAGCCTTACGAAAATGAACCAATCGCAAAAAATTTAAAACTTCGGCTTCACCTTTATTCTTTTTTCATCAACATCGAGAGCTCTTACTTTCTCTTATTATTGTGCTCACTGTGATTATCCTAATAAGCAAAATTGTATTTTCTCTTATTCAAAATAAACCCTAAATTTATATCCCAAATATTTTTAATGCGACGGTGTTTGTTCTCAAGTTCTTATCTTGATTTTATGAGACATCAGTACTACTTACAAGTTGTTTATACTTAAAAATTTAAATTTGTATTATATTATATATATATATATATATATATATATATATATATTTAAGTATTAATTTTTAATTTTATTATTATATTTGGCGTGTGCCGTGTCCGTGTCCTATATTTTAGAAAATCGTCGTGTCGCCGTGTCGTGTCGTGTCGCGTGTCGTATCCGTGCTTCATAGCATAATACCAATAGTTTCACCAGGAGAAAGAAATCCTTTCAGAAAATTCACCAACACTAAGAGTTGCATAAATAAGCTTGAAAAACAAGACAATGCAGAACAGAATGATATTAATATTGCCTATGTTTATGCTCATCCTGTACAAACTGTTAAAAGTTGAATAACAATAAACATCGAAATACACAAACCAGTTTTCTGTTGGTGAGCTCATCCCCATTTACTAGGGCTGACGGAAAGCATCAGAGAGCTGGGCGAAAGAAGGGGGTGCAGCCCTCACCACCGGCCATCCGCTACTGAAGAAGGCAAGGTAGTGAGGTTTGTAGCAGCACTTGAGTTGGAAACAAAGCCCTCCCAATATGGTGTTTGGGTGGCTCCTACGGCGCTGGAGGACAAGTGACTGGATATGGTCCTCCCCCAACCACAAACCTAGATAACGGGAATATCATGGAGGTAGAAAGGACCAAGCTTTTCCTCTGGATCATAAACAGAGAAGCAAGTGGATAGATTGGACTCCATGAATGCAAGGCATTGGAGGGGGGGATCACTACTCTCAATGAATGGTGTGATCTTTCAAAATTGTAGGGGAGCAGGTAAACCAACTCTCATAATTACTTAGCTAACATAATAAGGGACTTCAACCCATGCATGACTATCCTTATGGAGACTTGACAATCAGATATAAATAGAGAGGCTTTATTGACAGAGTTTTTTAGCAATTGTAGAGCTTTGTAGTTATCTGCTTGCAAGGCAATTCAGGTGGAACTATTTGTGCTTGAGATGGGAACAGAGTGATCATCCAACTATTGCTCTAGCACAAACAGGTCAACCTACTGGAGGCTACTTTATATCAAGGTGGCAGGTGCTATGTTGGTGGTGTCTATGCTTTGAAGAATGCTTATGAGAGAAGAGTCTTTGGAATGTTCTTGGGCCTTCGTTGAGTCAGGAGATGCCAATGGTAATTGGTGGCGGCTTCAATTGTATTCTAAACCAGGAGGACAAGAAAGAGGGCATACCATGTAGATTAGGCACAGGGAATCTAAGGTATCTCAAGTTTATACAAAGTGTAGACATTTAGGATGTTGGCTTCCAAGGACTAGCTTACACTTAGTGCAATAATCAGAAAGGGAGTAGAAGAGTGTAGGAAATATTGGACGACCCAACTTATGTAGATAATTGGACTTTGTCACCCACTTAACCTGAATTGGCTCAGACCTTTATTGAAGTCAACATCTTCAAGCCACAGAGGGGATTAAGTTTGAAGATGTCCCATTAACAAGCTAAATTCAAATACAAACTAAGGGGAGATACTAAATGATAAAAGGCCAGCAACTATACTTAATAGAAATTGTGCTAGAACTTGAAAGGCCTTGAAGAAGAGGAGCAAGGAGAAGGTTGGGGACTTATTAGAAAAAAACTAAAGGGTTAGAGAAATCTATCGTTCTTCAGAACTAAAGAAGCCATGGAGGCCAGCCTAACTTTGGAAGAGCATGTAGAGCTATTGACTAGTGCAACAACATATAACATCATCGTGGCTAAATCAGAGATGGTGGCAGACCTGGCGGCAGCGGGCCAAGACCCACTTGCTGGCCAAAGGTGACAAAATACCATTTATTTCCACTAAGCAGCTATATGGAGGAAATAACAGAATTGGACCAGAGCAATAGTAGACTCAATGGGAACATGATTACAGAGAAGGATGGTATCCTTTCTATGATAATGGACTTCTTCAGCAAAAAATAGGGCACTGAGGACGAAATTGTGTTCTGTGCTTGGTGATATCCAACCTAGAACCACCATATCCGATGTAGCACCTCAGTAATTAATCCAGAAGTTATTAGGGAAAAGATCAAAGCAGCTGCATTTTCCTTAGCCAACAATAGAGCACAAGGGTTTGAAGCATTACAAGATTCTCTCAAGAGGGGTATTAGCAAACGGTGGAGGAAAAGTTATTTGAAATGATTTAGTACACCTTAGTAGCGCTTGTTCCTAAAATTCACAATGCGGAGCCACCCAAGCAATTTAGCCCAATCAACGTTATACCACAATCTACAAAGTCAGCCAAAATGACAGTGCACAAAATAAAGACATTGCTTTATTAGTGACTTTGGAACAAAGGAAACTTGTGTCAAGCCGACGAATAGCAAATAATTGCATTTTAGCACATGAGGTGATGTATAGGCTTGCCTACCACTAAGTCTAAAGGTGGCTATATCATGATCAAGATGGATATGGAGTAAACTTATGACAAAATCAACTAGGACTTTTGAGACAATATTCTAGAATAAATAAGCTTTCCTAAGCAAAGGCAAAGAAGGGTTGATCAATGAAAAGATACCACCATGGATTGTTGCGAGACGGGACTGCGACAAAGGTTCTCGCACTCTCTCCTTATTTGTTCATGCTATGCACCAAGCTCCTATCGACGTCAATCCACAATGAAATGCAACGGAAATGGTATTTCACTGGCTAGAAAGCACGAACATGACACAACGATATGGGGATATAACACAACACGACATGCCAACCTGACAATTTTCTAAATTGAAGGACATGGACATGGCAAGGCTACAAATAATATAATAAATATCTATGTAATTATGTAACTTTACCATAATTTTTGCCTAATATTATAGAAACACCTGGGAAGCACAGTGGTGACATGAGAGCACGACACAATATGTTAGGATATATAGAAGTGTCCACGCCTCCTTGTTCACTAGCATTATCTTCTATAAGCCCATCTCACTCACACCTCATATTCACTAATAATTTGCTATTCTTCGCTGTCACATTTGGAGTGATAGGATGCTTGAAAATAATTTTGGATAACTATCATGCTTTTTTAGGGTAAATAATGAAATTGAAGAAGTTATCTGTTGTATTTAGTCGCATCACTACCATAAGCAAGAAGACTGCTATTAGAAGGTTCAAGATGTAGAATGGACAGGAACAATACTACTTGCGTATTCCCCTAGCTATGCATAAGCCAAAGAAGGAAAACTTTTCATTAATTGTTGAGGAGATTAGGGGAAGGATCAGCTTTTGGGGGGCCGAGGCATCTGTCCTTGGCTGGAAGAATCATATTCATCAACAACACCCTGACATCTATGCCAGTCCATGCAATGTCTCGTACTTATGTACTATTAAATATGCCTGAATTCTATTAAGTAATAAATCACGTCTTTGGAGCAAGAATATGAAGGCTAAGGCAATATAGTATGTATGTATGTGCCCTAGGAGGAGGTAAGCATCATAAGACCAAAAAATAAGAGTACACATTTTGAAAGGATAAAGTCAGTACCTTGTAGTGAAGCATGCAAGTCAATTCTTAAATGGCTCAAATTATGTTCGGAGGGAGATCTTAAGAGCTAAATATGGGGTATATAACCACCACTTTGATATGAAGATAGGAGACTCATGAATTTAGAGACTCATTTGCATAGGAGGTACAGTGACAAATGATATGATCATCTCGCTTGTTGAGGATGGGACGAGGATCTCCTTTACAGAAGATCTTTGGTTATCAACCACTACATTGAGTAGGTGGCTAACCATCTTAAACACGCATGCTGCAAAGTTTCCCTCCACGGTGGCAAAGGTTATTCATGGAGCCAGATGGGATAGTGCTAGATCGAGCCATCTATTTGGTGACAATTTAAAGGAGAGAGCTATATGCCTCACAACCAAGGGAAAGGCAAACTTGTTTAGGCAAAAACGAAGTCTACCAAAATTCCTACTGCCAAGCCCTACACTAGGTAATTTGTTAGAGGACATGGGTCATTTATGGGTGATTAGTGTTGGAAGATTCCTACCCAGACTAAGATACAAGTTTTCAAATAGAGAATGCGCAAGGGTGCATTCCTGACGATGGCGTGGCTATGTAGAAGAGGTATGGGGGCTTCTAGACTATGTCCATTGGGATGTGGAGTAAATGAGAGCCTTTACCATTTAGGCAATGATTATAGGATCTACACCAAAGTGAGAGGCATCCTTCTTCTAAACTAGATTTTCTTTCCACTAACCTTTCTCTTGTAGGCTAAAGTGGAGATGCTAGCAAACGCAACTAGCTTTAATAGAAATGACAAATGGCTTCAACTTGAAGCTACAATCCTCTATTACTGTCGAGAAGCTCAGAATGCAAAAACACACAAAAGGTTGGATCCTTCAACAAAAGCTATTGCCGCTATAGTGCTAAGGATCATAGTTGACGAATTAAACCAACCAAAAAGCCTACAGAATCCACAAACCCCTTTAAGGCCAAGTATCTATTTTGAAAACAAGTGGATTTCCTCTCCTCTTAGCTAGCTCAAACTCAACTTTGATGGCTCAATTCAAGATGATATAGCCAAAGAATTACATAACAAGGGACCACGGTGGCCACTTTATCCTGGCAAAAGGATCCTAATAAGCACAATTCCCACTACGAAGAATTGGGCTGCACTTTTAGGATTGACGGTTGAGATAAGTAAGGAAATGGGGATATCTGGACTATGGATTTTATCACATCACTACAATAGGAGATTTTGAATGGGACAAAAGTATACCACTCCTCATTAATTTTTGCATTATCCTCAATGGGGATATTACTTGATGTATTGTTGTAAAGTTCTAGTTTGATTTAAAGGCCTGAGCCACATTTCCAAAAAAAAAATACAAAATCCAGTTCAACTGTTTTTTATTTCAGTGCCAGTTTAATGTGGTATTCCATTTAGGTAGATGATATCATAAAATTAATCAGATAGTAAACTTGTTCAACTTATTTCCATAATAGCAAGTCATTGGTTTCAGATATTTCACATTTGTTACAATTTCTCTTTCACAAATAACATTGTGGAAAGGTCTAGTTAGTATAACATGTACAATATCAACTTGCAAACTCAAAATATAACTAATACAGCTTGTTTGGCTTTTGGCTTTTTAAAAAAAAAGAGTATATAAAATAAAATTAGTTTTGTTAAAAGTTATGTATGCACAATATGAAATAAAGTTAGTTGATGTATTGAGAATTATGTAAAATAGAAAATAAAATAATATTTTAAGGTTAGAATTTATATAGGATGGAATACAAAATAATTTATAAAGTTTTTATTGAACAGTAAAAATTGGCCATAGCTAAAAAGCAATGGCTTTTTGCCTTTAGCCAAATGGGCCCTTAGCCAGTTTGCAGGCATTGCAGCTGAAAGCTAAACTTCCATCAAACTGATACAAACAAAATCGTGGGTTCAATTGGGTGGATCAAAAAAATTGTAGAGCCTGTAAATAGATAACAACAGGATAACACAAATAATAGTAATGCCATCAGCATATAAATAATCCTATTTTATAAGAATGATCAAGTTGTTTCTGATATCAACGAAAACATAATCACTATCAGTAAGTCAAAAAAGCCAACTGTTCTGACGTATGAACGATCGAATGTATATACAACAACAACAACAACAACAACCAAGCCTTAATCCCACTAGGTGGGGTCGGCTACATGAATCCTTTATTTCCATTGCGCTCTATCAGTTACCAAATTCTTATCTAAGTTTAAGTAACTAAGATCACTTTTTATAGTTTCTTGCCATGACTTCTTTGGTCTTCCTCTTCCTCTTTGTACATGGGCAAAATCCAATAACTCAATTTTTCTAACTGGAGCTTCAATTGGCCTACGATTTAGATGTCCAAACCATCGAAGCCGACTTTCTCTAAGTTTATCCTCAATTGGTGCAACACCAACTTTCTTTCCAGACCTCAACAGGATGCAAACCCATCCTTTTTGTATCAGATAGAAAATCAAAAAGAAGCCTTTTATCCAAATAAAATACAGTAAAACTCAAGAACCAGTAGAAATACAAAAAAGTATGAACTCATTGTTGCATAAACTTAACACTATTAGCATTTGCAAAGAAATGGCACCACAACATGATAAATAAAACTAACAGTCGGATCCATAAGAACAATTATCAATGTGGTGGAGGCACCACGATCGACCGTCGATTTATTCCTATTAGAGTTTATCGCCAATGGCCGAGATCTATCTACACTGCTTTAATCTATATCAACTCAAAGCCATAACAGATTTAGAAAGATGGATGCTGCAAATTGCTGACTTAGTGGATTGAAAATCTCCCCATGCATTCTGATTGATAGGAGATTTTATTTTGGGCTGATTTCATTTTCAGTATATATTCTGTATTAGTTGTTTCTATTTCTATGGTTGTTAATTTAAATAAGTTATCTAGTATTTTCTCATTTGTGTGAGAAAATTATTGCATTATATATTTTTCTTTAGAGTCAATTTGTATGAAAATCTGATGCCGCGGAAGAGTCGCTAAAGCAAATCACACAATCAAATAAGGACACATGCCTAGGTAATAATGTCGTTAAGGACTACAACCATGATGATTAAATAAATAAATAAAAAACACATAAATGCAATGTTATGCTGCTAATTTGAGGAGATTAAACTAAAATATACACAAATTATACTATCCTCCAGCATTTACACATTCACATAACCTTCATGAAATCTTTTAAAGAAATTAAATAAGCTCTATGTAAATTCCGTAAAACTCTTGTAGTTTCAGATAAAATAATCTATCAAGTTAGCGCAGATTAACTGATAAGCATGAACTGAGTTACCCTTCATATGAGATTAAAGAACTAATTGTTTAGGCCAAATTGCACAACCCCAGATTCAAAACGATATTAAATTCCAGTTTCAGTTAATTTTATAGCTCACAGAAATGGAGCAGGGGAATCATCAACTACACAAGGCATGGCATCCTGGATTTACAGCAAACTGAAACATGTAGGAAAATCAAGGAAAACTAGGTGGTCCGGATAATTATCAAAGCAACAGAGCTTAATTCCCATAAACACAGAAATTCAACTAAGGCAATTGGAAAAAACAGAAATTTCAAACGAGCATAATCATGAAATCTAGTTCCAAGGCAAGATGTGGGTAGAGCAGAACCCAAAAAAATTGAAATAATTACGGGAAACCTGCAGCCCCTCTGCGTTCCCGGTCTGAATCGGCGCCACCTGCGCAGACTCGCTCCAAATCAAAGAAGACCACTTCTTCTCCAAACTCAGAAGGTGAAATCGCACAAAATCAACATCATCAATCGCCTCCGCCTCAACTCCAAGTTCCCCATTTTATAGAAGAGGAAAATGAACCGGAGGTTGCCGGCCAGTGCGAAGACGTGGACGTGCCGAGAAACTTGCTGACGTGGACACGACTGGGCGAAGCGGGAGTGGCCGAGCGACGTATTGACTCCATCTGGCTCGGCACGGCAAAACATCGATGGAGATCGCGGAATCTGTTACGCTCGGACGCGGCGGGCCGAGGCGGGAGCGGCCGAGTGAAGCAAGTCCGTCCGGCTCGACGCGTCGTGGGCGAAACCGGAGCGAAGCAGGGTGCCTGAGGTGCGTCGCGGGCGAAAACCGGCAAAACAGAGAAGTCTTAATCCAAGTTTAGGGCTGGTTTTCCTTTTATTAAAGGAAAGTTACATTCTGGTCCTCATATTTCAGCTGCATCACAAATAAGTCCCAAACTTGCCCAATTTGAATCAAACTGGTTCAAGATGAACTATTCTTGAACCCAATTTGATCTGACCCATACATAAGACTCAAACTGACACACTATATATACATGACATCAAAGTGGGCATTCCCACCGATATAAACATAATGTACAACTCCAAACAACTCGAATAAAATGCAGAAATAAAAATAACTATGTACAAGTAAATATATTGTTATAATCTACGCTCGACGAAGTCGCTAACGCTGATGATCTGGCTCTGCATCAAAATCTATATAAATACTTCCCTATTATTTTTATTTTCTTAATGCTAAATGAAAATTATTGCCTTCTCCCTTAAGGTTATTTGATCTGAATTAAACCGATATTTCGGAGAAAGAAGGGCTTAGGCCTAAAATTACCTAAAACTGCTGACAAGCATAATTCCATCAATGTCATGGTTGACCGATTTTCTAAAATGGGATATTTCCTCTTTTACAATTTTTTAAAAAATGGTTGAATGCACATGTTATTGATTTACCACCATAATATGATAATAGTTCAACCACAATATTTCAAAGTTGGCTGCATACAAGGAGCCAACAATAATACCCAATGATCTATTTGAGCTTTCATTACCCATTGAGTGACTCTAGTGTTCACTAGCCAAATTCACAAATAAACAGGAACAAATAGAGCAAATCCTTGATGAGCAAATAGTTTCCAGAAGGAATCAAGGATACTAGCGCTATTTGGTTTGTTGAAAAGGTTTGCCTTCGTCCGAGAATTCATGAATTACTAGAGATAAGCTGCAGAGACTTGATCCAAATTTGCTAGAGAGATATCATAGCAAAAAGGACCTTTATTCAATATGATCAAGTCTTTCCCATGGGGGGAAAGGTGGGGACACCACGATCTACTGTCGCTTCATTCCTATTAGAGTTTACCGCCAATAATCAAGATCTAGCCACACTGCTTTGATTAAATTGATTGATGATCAGGACAAATTTGGAAAGATAAATGCTGCAGATTGCTAACTTGGTGGATTGAAAATCTCCCCATACATTCTGATTGATGAAAGATTCTAATTTGAGCTGATTTTATTTCATGCATTTGTTCTATATTAGTTGTTTCTATTTTTATGATTGTTATTTTAGGCATGTTGCTAGTATTTCTTAGTTTATGTAAGAAGAATAATACATTATGTATTTTTCTTTATTAAATCAATTTGTATAAATTTTTATATAAACATCTCTCTGTTATCCTTATTTTCTTGATACTAAATAAAAATTATTGCATTCTCCCTTGAGGTTATTTGATTCTGGATTGAATCGATATCCTAGATAGAGAAAGACTTGGGTCTTAGGTGAGAATCTGTAAATCCCACCCGCTCAAGCCCATCCCCTTCGAGTTTGATTCCACTCATTCTCCACCCTCTCAGCATTCGACTTGTTCCACCTTTCAGTCCACCTAATGATCTCGCTGAAAATCATTGCACTACGCACATCAAAAGTTGCCCGCTCCTCGTCCGAGTTGTTGCCAAGCTCGAGCTAACCATCTATTGCTTGAATTGCATAGCTGTCAAGCCCGAGTGACATCGACTCGATCACCACAAAAGCATATGCCTCGCTCGCTGGCCCCCGCGAGCCGTATCCCACTAGCTGGTCGCACGCCTGCGCTTAGTTTGTCAACCTGCGCGCGAACGCCCAGCTCGCCGGCCCCTGCCCCTTCGCTTGCCGGCCCCTGCCCCCTAGCTCATCGGCCCCTGCGCCCATGTCCTGCTCACCGACCTACAGGCCTAAATCCATATCTCTGGCACACGCAACCACCCCCCTGCTCAATGACCCGTGCGCCCATGCGCCACTCGTAGGCCCCACGCAGCCCAAATTTCTCAAAAAATTACATATCTATCACTAAATTCCTTGACTCAGGTACGAATTCCAGTTAGCCTCTAATCTGGTTAAATCGAATACCCTAGATCTTTTTGCTAACTTGAGATTTGCTTGAACTTATTCCACCTATGTGACTTGCCATTATTGAATGTAAAATTAATTACTGCTAGTTAAATATTGTGAGAACCTGAAATTTTCTTCATTTCTGATTGTTGAAAACTAAACTAAGCCCTAATTTGAATTGGTAATTTTTTCAATTGTTGTCAATCCAATTTATTTAAAATTTGAAAGATTCATCTTTTGCAGGTTTGGCAAATTTCTTAGTCATCACACAATTGAATACTAAATCTTTCACATTAATTTGTAAATATTCTGCTATATAGAATTTGCTAATCACTAAAATTACATCATTATCCTCCTGTCATGCATCTCAACACTACACTTCAGAGAGAAGACTAAACGCCTTAATGTAGGTGGCACCCAATGCAACAAATCAAACAAATGGTGGCAAACAGCAAATTACTAAGAGAAAACCAACCTCTCGGAAGGTAAGAAAATTTCTTTTAAACACCTTAAGGGAAATAAAAACAAGTGAACTCCAAATTTGATCATCAATTTAATAGAACCAAAAAACCAAGACTACTCCCCTTTGATCTTCAACTTAAAATCACAAAAAGGCAAATACCAAATTTAACAGCCAATCAAAAATAATGTAGTACGGAATGTCAAGAGAACGCAAAGTAAACAAGTTAGCATACTACAAGACAAACGTAAAAAGAAGAGGGAAAAAAAACTAGCATTCAGTTATAGACCTCTTCATTGGAGAACAACTCCATTGCTTAATAGGAGCAAACTCAAGCACAGAGGACCGATTATTATATGCACAGATAAAATCTCAAAAATCATTTTTGTTGATTTCTAGAAGAACTATGTGCAAGAAATGGGACAACTGCAGAAAGCCTTAAACATCAAACTTCAAAAACTGGACAAAAAAATAGCACATTAAAGCACATTTAATGCATAATGCCAGTATTTGCACAGACGGTAATTAGAGAAACTGTATATGCAAATGCATGCGCGTAAAGGTATATTTACAAAGTACAAATTTTTCTTTTAATTTCAACAGCTTTTTACAACAAACCTTCAATACAAATTTCACAGTTAACACCAAAGAAAGTCATAAGAATACATTTAAAAAGTAGAATAGTATGCTACCATTATCGGCCATAGAGGTACTAAATTTATAATCCCATTATCATTCTTTGCATGGTACAAAAATTTATAATAAATGCATGCACGTGAAAATATATTTACAAAGTACAAAAATTGTTTTTAAAATTTCAACAGCTTTTTACAACAAACCTTCAATACAAATTTCACGGTTAACGCCAAAGAAAGTCTTAACAATAATAATAATAAATGCATGCACGTGAAAATATATTTACAACAACAACAACAACCAAGCCTTAATCCCACTAGGTGGGGTCGGCTATATGAATCCTTTGTTTCCATTGCGCCCTATCAATTACCAAATTCTTATCTAAGTCTAAGTAACTAAGATCACTCCTTATAGTTTCTTGTCATGTCTTCTTTGATCTCTCTCTTCCTCTTTATACATAGGCAAAATCCAATAACTCAATTTTTCCAACTGGAGCTTCAATCGGCCTACGATTTAGATGTCCACACCATCTAAGCTGACTTTCTCTAAGTACAAAAATTGTTTTTAAAATTTCAACAGCTTTTTACAACAAACCTTCAATACAAATTTCACGGTTAAAGCCAAAGAAAGTCTTAACAATATATTTGGAAAGTAGGAGGTATGTTACCCTTATCGGCCAAGGAGGCACTAAATTTATAATCCCATTATCATTTACATGCCTTGTAAATGTCCAACTGATGACTAGCTTGTTTAGGTCAATTTATTCATAAATACACAAAAAAAGCTTTTTAAGTTGAGGAATGAAATACCAACAGAATGGCCAGATTGTTCCACAATAGATAAGACAATAAAAATTGAAATGGAAACCAGTAAACTCATAAGATAAGAGAAATACAGTGTAATAGTTACTGCGTAATAATGTAAGTCACATTATTCAGAGTAAACCTCCATAAAAATTTTAGAGAGTACCCAAACAAAGAAACACTTTTCTATATGCACACGTAACATCTTGAAATCAACAATTAGATTGCAAGAATAGGTGTGTACAATAGAACAAGCAAGACCTCTAACAATTGGCTGAATTACTCTATGTGAAAACAAAAAGGTAAATTTTAAAATATTTATGTCATGATTGATTCGACAAGTTTTACGCTGGCTATCGACTACCTAACGCAACCCTCCATGTTTCTCATCTGAGACTTAGGACCCAGCAACAAAATTATAAAAAGTGATCATACTCACTTAAACAGACATTGCAAGAAACTATAAGCAGTGATCTTACTCACTTAGACCTAAATATAAAATTGTTAATTGATAGAGCACAATGAAAAAAAAAAATTGATATTACGGACCCCACTTAGTGGGATTAAGGCTTTATTATTGTTGTTGTTGTTGATGTTGTTGACAGAAAAAATGGCACAGTTGAAACTATACACAATAGATTTAGCAAAAAACCTATGACGCACAAGTATGATACGACGATACGGATATGACAATATAACAAACTTAAAAAAGTAGAATACGAATATGTCAAGATATGACCGTTATATATACGTGTATAATGCGTTATATTTTTATATTTGAGATGTAGCTTTATGCAGATCAGGATAATTTATACACCTTGTTGATATGAATTTCAAAAATATCTCTTAAACTCCTTAAACTAATAACATTTTTCAAACATTCTTGATACCACTAAAAGCAATATTATAAATAATGCAACTTAAAAGAATAAAAATATCCTTCAACAGCTATTAAAGTTCAAAAAACTCTTAAATTCAACCTTCCCAACCTGTCACAAATTATCTAAGTTAAATTATCTATTATATGAAAGACTAATATATATCAATAGATTTTATTCATTTTTAATTTAAATTTGACCCAAATCAATTAACTTGATGCAAACAAGATACAATTAATTATAACACAATTATTGTGTCTTAAACCCAACTATACTGAATTAACTGGAGTAGATGCATGCTTTTCTCTCTCCGAGCCTCTAAATAAAAAAGAAAATAAAAAATACCAATGTCCTATCTTTTTCACAATATAAGCTTGATTAGGGTAAAGAAAAAATGTAATCGGCGTCCAACAAATGCAAAAACAAAGCATCAAATGAAATAAAAAAAAGCAACATCACTAACATCAATAAGACCACAAGAAAAGGTCAATTAAAGTAGATGTAGTTACTCATGCGTACCAAATCTTTTTCTACTATTGAAATACTAACACGCATAGAGCTCTTTGCAATCTCAATTATGTGAGCTCAGTGTATCACTCTTTCAATTTTAACATTCAATTCTATACATGAGTTATATTTTATATATAAGATATTTTTTATGTTTTATCGTGTAAACTAAACTTACTGTTCCAATATTTTTCTCTAATTATAAGTATCAAAAAGTATCAAAAAAGTATCAAAAAAGTATCAAATTTATAAAAAAATAAAAATAAAAATTGATACACCACATGATATATTGAATACATATCGGTGAAGTATCGAGGAGTATCAAGAAGTATCTAATATGGATACAATACAGATATCAATGCTTCACAAAATATCAGTGCTTTATAGCATCGAGAAGTATGCTTCAAAAAATATCAGTGCTTTATAGCATAAAGTTATATGCTTTCGAAGGAATGTTAAGTTTTTTATTTGCACACAATGTTATAAACCACTATTTCAATGTTAAACAAGCATAAATACGATTATCTTAGATTCCCTGCTATATAGACAACATAGAGATTAAGATGGATCTCTGCATCAATTGCAAATGCAATCTAAAGTATAAAGTAGCATACATCTTGACAAATGCAAATTCATAATTCAAACAAATGTAATACCAAATATACAAAGCAATCTCATACAAGAATGTCTAACTACAAAATAAGAAATGACCAGAACCAATGAAAATGTATTAAGTGTTAGTTGAGACAAAACAACCAATCTTGCATCTAATATCAATAATAGAACTATTATTAAAAGATTATGAATAAGCTATATGCATTCGTCCATGGGGTGATTGCAAGAATGTGAGGGCCAACCAACTAAGCACAAACAAAGCATTTCCCAAACAAAAACACTTAGCATTTCCCAAACATACAAACTTTGCGCAAGTAGCAATCTTTCTAAATTCCAGTAGGCCAATAAAGGAGTTAGAATCAAGGCAATCCAAATGTACAATCAGATAACTGGAAACTAAAACCACATATGAAAGTACAAGTCTATAGAAGCATTCATCCTTTCATAGCACACTGTGTTTGATGGCATGACGACAAACAAGTAAATATGCTTAACTCAAAGTAAAGACCCTTTACTATGACAGGCATATGCAGGAAACTAATAATCACAATGTCAGTATGTATGCAAAACTTTTGTTGATGTAGAAATTTGACTAAAAAGTTCAAATGTTTAACTAAACAATTTGAGTACGAAATAACCAACTCAACATTTAAATGGCATTTAGAAGCCTTGCTGCAACAGAATGTTAGATTGGGAAAAGGACATCATGCAAACAACAAAAGTTAAACTGCTTTAAAAGAAATACAAGCCATTAAAAAGATGGATTAAAATTTGAATTGCTTTAAAGATATAAGCAATTCACAGATTTAAGCTGCTTGTACTTGATAAATTTTTCTAAGCATTTTCCAAAGTCAATCTACATGCATCTAAGTAAATCCATGACTTAATAACGAAGTAGAAACTATAGTTCAAGGTTTAAGGAAGATGAGGAGGATTTTGAATCTTACAGGGAATCTGCCGCCCCCAAAGCGGTACAATTCCTTTGTAAAGTCTGCAAGTTAAGAAAATAGACAAGTAAAATAACACAGAAAAGCAGGAGAACACTAAAGTAGCTTAGATCTGGGTAGGACTAGTCACAAGACCATACCCCAGGGCACCTTCAGACTTGACAAATTTTGGCAACCCATCACTTAGGCCACGCGCAAAACCAGGCTGCGTCTGGACACGCACTTTGACTGCCTCGAACGGGCAAAGAGCTACATCAGCAATCAATTCGGCAGACGCAGAACCAGCAAGATATATTAACGTCTTATACTTGACCGCATATTCAGGCCCCGCAATGTCCGAGTAGTATTTCTTGAAAAATTCGTAAAAACCAAACTTGCAAGCTCCCTGAGCACTGTAACCGAGCAAGGTTGGTACCCAGCCCTTGAAGAAACCCTTGATTCCCTGCTCCTTCAGCAAGACACCAAACCCCGACGATATGTTCTTGTATTTGGCCGGATCAATCTACAGACCAAAAACAGGCACGAAAATCTAATTATAAACCCTTCAATATAGACAGACATTGAAGAGAAGTATGGATCTGAGATCAATATCAAAAATAAAAAACAAACCAGTCAACACTCAGAGATCTAGAGAAGACGCGAATCATACGCGATCCGGGAAAAACCACACTAAGGGTTTCAGGGATCCTAACCTGCATGTTGCACTTTACGAGATCGAGCGGAGTAACGGCCGTGTGAGTGAGTCCGCAGCTGAGGATACCGCCGAACGTGCAGGCAGTGTAGAAAGCAGGGGAGTACATCTCGATCTTCTTCGAGGGCTCTTTTGGTGCTTGAATGAGGAAGGCGACCGGGGAGGTCGATCCATTGGAGGGTGACGCCGGGGGAACCGGCGATCTAGGGCTTCGGAACAGGAACTGCTCGAGCCCCGACGACCTCCCCGCCGTCGAGTAGAGGAAGGAGGGCATGACGAAGGATTGGCCGCGTGAGCCATCGGAGAGGGCCATGGGTCGCCGCCTTTTCCTCCCTTCTCCGACTCTCGGGGAACAGGTCGGTCAGCATCGGGTTTATACTACGTCTATTATGACTGGAAAAATGGAAAATAGCAGCGATCCGCTATGAGAAGCTACATAGAACTACACTGTAAAGCTGACGTGGCAGCACGATGTTGCATGTCGTCAAAATAACAAGGCTGCGCGTCGTCCAAATGCCTGCTTGCTGTTTGTTCTGCACGGGTGATCGGAGTTGAGCGGCTCAAAAAGGGCGAACTGAAAATTACCAGGTGAACTATTTTTCTTTCAAGTCGAATCGAATACATAACGGTGTGTTTGTTTGTGAAGTTAAATTTAAGAAGGTTAAAATTAAATTTAAATAAAGATATTTTTTTATTAAAAATTATGAATGATGTGAAATAAAGTTAGTTATTATATTCAGATATGTGAGGGATGTGATATAAAGTTAGTTATTATGTTAGAATATGTGAGGGATGTGATATAAGTTAGTTATTATTTTAGTAATATGTGTAGGATGTGAAATAAATTTAATTTTTAAAATTAAATTTTATGTGTGATGTGATATGCCTGGTTAAAATTAAATCAAGTTAATTTTAAACTCCTAAACAAACGGGGCCTGAGGGGTTTAAGGCAAATTATTTTGTACAATATAAATTTTAATTATAAAAATTAATTTTATTTTATATTTAATATAAATATAAATATTAGAATTTAAATTTTTTTATTTTTTACATATTTTTTAATATTATTATTTTTTATTAAATTTTTAAAAAAAAAATATTCAAAAAACTCAAATCAAATGACGTTTAATATTTCGGCTGAGCAATTCCAACCTGCAGAGCTAATTATTAGTTTTTTTTCTTTTTTTTCAAAAGCTAATTATTAGCTGTAGCTTGATGCATTGCATACATCAAAGAAAAAAAAAATTAATGTTTCAATAAATTTCATGTGAAAAAGGTGTTTTATTGCATACATCAAGAAAAAAAATCTAATATTTCAATAAATTTCATATAAGTGGAAAAGGTATTTTAAGTTGGTACTAAATTCTAAAAAAAATATTTTAATCTTTAAAATTATTAAAAAATATTAACATTTAATTCCACAAATTTTTCAATTTCTTACTTGTTATCTCATAAATTATTATTGTTATGAGTCTTACTTTTTTATATTAAAATATATTTTTAAGAGCAATCCCACCTCAAGCTAGCCCTGTTTGGCGCGAGGACCAAAACAGAACTAAAATAGTACTAGTTTAAAAAATAACAATAATAATAATAAATAAATTATTTTAATTATTCTACACAAATTTTAATATAAAAAATAATATTTTACTTCACATACTCAATAATTTTTAATAAAAATATAAACTTTATTTCACATCTTAGATCAAAATACTCGATTTGAATATTTTGGTCTAAAATATAAAATAAAATTGATATTTTTATTTTAAATTTTGAGTATATAAAGTAAAATAATATTTTTTATATTTGAATTTGTGTAGAATGATTTAAAAAATTTATTTATTATTATTATTGTTGTTTTTTAAATTAGTACTATTTTGGTCCTGTTTTGATCCTCGCGCCAAACAGGGCATACGGTAGTTCACAAAAATATAAAATTTTATCGTGTTAGTACTACTTCTTACTCAAATTTATTTCATATTAGTCTTTTTATCAATTATTATGTCTAGTTTAACAATTAAATTTAAAAAATTAAAAATACAAATTTAAAGATAAAAGTATATATAAATATTTTTAATTGTAATTATAATTTTAATTTTTTTCTTTATAACGATTACATATATATATATATGTTATAACAGTTAAAAAAAAAAAGATATTACTCATAATTACAAGATATAATTTATAAAATATACGACAATCATAGTATGATATATATATATATATATACAACAAAAACAACAATCAAGTCTTAGCCCACTAAATAGAAAGTTACATAAATTTTTTATTTTTGTTACACTATACCAAAAAATAATTTATATATTTATATATAATATGTCAAAATTTTAAAATATTGTTATTTATAATAACATACAGCGATACCCATGGATACAAATAAAATTACAAAATTTTGTAGTTAATTGGACGTTGACATTATTAAGTCACCAGTTACTAATTAAGCTTTAAATTTAAACTTATAAGTTATGACGTATAAATAATCTTATATTCTAACATTTCACATCGCTCATTAGTATTTATGCATTACAATGTAGGGATCATTATTAGTATTTTTTAAAACTTTATGTCATTTTGATCATTAAAGTTTGAACTTAAGATCCCCACCTTTAATACTACGTTAAATTTATGATTACCAACTGATCAGAAAGTTTAAGTATAATGATTATGGGCCGAGGAAGTCTAACACATGTTATCGTATGGTCATGATTAAGCAAAAATAGATGTAATCAATTACGTAGAATACAAGTTTAGAAAAAAGTAAGTTATGTGTATCGCACAAATTATGCCTACACGACTTCTAAAACAGTAAATTATTCGCATGCTCTACATGAGTTGTATTTTGTAAGTTGAAAATTTAAGTCGTATAAAATAGGTTATGTGATACAGCACACAATCTTTTCTTTCAATTTGTTGAACTCATAATTTAAATTAGTTGTTTATAACATATGACTTGTATTAGTTACGAACAACAAATGACTTGAATTCATACTCAATCATCACTAATGTTGTCAAAACAATACCAGACCGGCCGGTTTCACAGGTCGGAACGTGAACCGGTCTCTAGTCCTGTCCGGTTCTATGTTAAAATCGAAGAATGATTGAACCGGTCTAGACTGTATTGAACCGGTTTAACTCGGATTGAATCAATTTAAACCGGATTAAACTGGTCAAAAAGGGTGAGTTGATTGAACCCGTTAAATGCCAGTTCAATTGAAAAATTTATATTTTATTTTTTAAGTTAATGTTTGTAAGTAAGTTAATAAATTTTTTAAATAAAAATTTATATTTATGAAAAAATAAAAATAATTAAACTTTTTTTATTTAAATATAAATATATATTATTTAGTTTTGTATTGAATATATATTATTTAATTTTTATTTGTCATACTAAAAATTATATATATATATATATGTTCATCAATTTTTATTAGTAATACTGAATATATGTTAATAAATTTTTATTGGTCATATTGGATATTAATTATTTTAGGGTTTAGGATTTATATTGGTCATATTGCACGTGCTATTCTACGTTAAGTTTTTATTATTTTAATATAATTTTTTTTTAATAAATATCATAAAATAAAATAAAATTTTAAAATTATAATATATATATATATATATAAAATAAAAACTCAATTATTAAAAAATATCATTTAAAAATTAACATAATTTATTATTATAAAAAAAATTACTGTACAATAAGAGTTTTATGAACTTTCAATTAAAAGAGATTTTTTTGACACATAATAAAATATTTTATTAAAGAAATCTCAAGTTGGTAAGTAGACAGTTTCTAATATGAAAATATTTATTAATAAAATAATTACCTATAAACAATTATAAGATAACTAAATTGCTATTGATTTTCTTTCATTCACTTGGTCTGCATTTAGTTAAAATAAATAGTATAATTGATAAAATCAACATCATAGAGAAAACACGTAAAAGTCAAAGATATCATGACGAATAAAATATGAATTAAGATTTGTGTACTCTAGAGGTAATTATTATCACATGCAAAAATAAAAAAAGAATTAATTGACAAAGCTGATATTAATAGTTGGAATAATGCTAACAATAATAACTATAATTAACATATCTAGTACTGTTTGAAGGCTAACAATGATTATTATACTTACCATAGCAAGTATTTGAGAAAAAATAAACGACTACATACATTGCATACTTTTTTCTGTATTTTGTGATAACGGGATGCTATAAAAAAAAAAAATTGGCCAAGAGGAAAGCATGGAAACAGTCCTTAAAACTATGCATTTGTAAACTATCAACAAACATCTCTATATATTGTAGAAATAGATATTGATGAAACAGAATAGAGACTAAATTGACTCTAAAAAATTTTAAATAGCCAAGCACTGAAAAGTTAAGAGATGCGACTGTTACTTATTCTCAAGTAAAAGTAAATGAAGATATGTCAGTTTCACATGCATTTGTAAACCATCAAAAGACAATCTGGTGTTGTTCTATAAGCTCTTAACGTATTAGTTATTTTTCTTAGGTTTCTCATCTGCTCCATCTCACAATACTTTTCATTTATTATTCTATAAGTTTCTTCTTCACAGTAAACCTCAATCACCAATTATTATGAGAACTTTCAGCTAAATAAGTTTATAATAAGTTTCTGCTAAATAAATTTCTTCATTTGGTGAAAACCTAATGAATATATCTGATTGCTGACAAATAAATTTATTATGTAGACTATCAAATAACAAAGAAATTAAATCATAATATGTTATCAAATCACCATTGCCTCAATCCTTGATGTTTATGCTAGAATATCCAAAAAAATAAAAATAAAATAGAGCATACAGAATTTTTCAAAATCAAAGAAATAGATTGCAGAAGTGTATAATAAGTTGAAAAATTCAGGCCAATTAATTTGCAGACACCTAGATTTTTTACACAATATTCTGGTAGACCTGCATAAATGTGAGAAAGAAATATTAGAAAAAATCATTTATTGAGTATTTAGAAAATTTAAACAGTAATTTATATGAAGTAATATTTGAAGTTCTAAAAGTGATATAATTGTGTGTGTGCGCACTCACAAACATATATATGTATGTATGAAGAAAGATAAAGTTTAAGCAGAATACCTCTTCAGATTGTTTTGCGCAGCCTTTTTGGACTGAAATCATCTTCGATTGCTTCATCTTCGACTTCAATAATGGAACTTACACTTAATGTAATTCTTGAAATATTTCTATATTTGTGAATGTATCGACGAACATTGAAATAAAATCATTTTCTCTGTAGCTCTTCGATTCTTTTTTTTGCATTGTAACTTTTTCCCTATAAGAAATAGATTCATGTTTATAATTTTTTGAAACATAATTGTAGAAATATTTATATTAATTATACTCATGCATAAATTATAATAATACCTCAATTTTCATTGCCTCAAAATTATTTATTGTTATATTTACCAAATGTTCAGCATGTTCTCCAAATACCGTAACTAATATGTCAGTTGTTGTATCTTCTATCCTTGTTTCAGCTAACATCCTGAAAAATATAAGATTATATTTAATTTTAATTTTATTGATACATGTACATAGAAATTTTACCTTGAGATTGCTTTTCCGTTGCTGTTGCAGGATGCACAATCAAATGTTTCGTTGACTGTTTGTTCTGTTTTTTTGCCACATAAGCTACATGCTATGTATGACCAAATATTCAGAGATTTCACCTGTACTTTTATCCGATATACTTTTATCTACATAATTACAGAAATTATGTGTTAGTTGATAAACTCAGTAATTTAAAATAAAATATTACAAAATTTACATTACCTTATTGTTTGTTACTGCATTATTAATGTCATCTAATAAAAATTGCAATGAAGCCTCCTGTACATCAATATTTTTGCTGGAATCTTTTTTTCTCTGTTATAGATTGAAGTTCAGCAGTATTCCTCATTGACCTTAAAATTTATATATAGAGATTATTATATATTTATATAAAGATGCATTCAGCATTTATGTATGAATATATATGTGTGTCTACGTAATTCTATTCTAGAATTGAAGAAACATAAGTAGTACCATTCTTTGAGATCATTGCATCTTGTTGTATTCGGATTAATATAAATAGTCATTGTTGACGTTGTTGACAGAGATAAATCTATTTGGAGGAGTTTTGAGAAAGTTTAGCTTGTAATATTAACAAAAATTGAACATTTGAAAGTAGTGAAAAAGTTACCTCGATATGTTGTTCGTGTTAATGTTGTTGTTGTTACTATAGGTCGCGTGTTCGGTAAGAGTAGTGCTATTTTTCTTGCTTCAGTGTTAGCTAGTTCATCCCATAGAGATATAGCTATTGGCTTTAAGCTGATTAAAATGTTTGAATAGTAAAATATAATCAGAAATGAGAGATGGAAAGGTATAAGATACAGAAACATTAATTAAAAAAATAGAAATAATCTTAAAAAGAATTGAAAGCTATGCAATACAAATACAAATAAAAGCTATGCAAATGAAAGCACAAGATACTAATACAAATGAAAACACAAGATACTAATACAAATGAAAGCATAATTGAAAGTAGAAGGTACTAAAATTGAAAGCTATGCAATACAAAATTGAAAGCAAAAGATACTAATACAAATAAAAGCTATGCAATAGCTAAGCACTAAAACTGAAATAAATAGCCACGAATAGACATAAAATGTAAATACCCAAAATTATAATTTGCTAGACTGAATAATACTTAGGATATAATCATTTTGTAATCTTATAATCTTGTTAAAACTAAATAAAAAAATAGAGTTATACCAATAAATCTAACACGATAGTCTAAGAATAAAATAAAACTAAGTTGTAGTATATTAAAATAGCATGTTCTGGTGCCATATTCTAAAATATGATAGCATGAATAGATAAAGAACCAAGAATGATAGCATCGTCACAGCAGAAACATTAAAATCTCATTAATACACCAAAGTGGTATGTAATTATCGAGTTCGAGCCGCAGTGGCCGCCGAGTATTCCTAGAATGGGACTATAGTATTAACAGAGATATCTATACTGTATTGAATCTACGGTGTGAAGTCAAATGACTTTACATGTGAGAAGATAAAGTAAAAATATAAAAATATTCTTTGAATGTAACATACAACCCTAAAGATTTCAGATTAGTTGATCATTAGAGATTTACCATAAATGTGATGGGCAATGAAGAGTCATGAAGTCAAACACAAATTAAATTATTTTATGTATTGGTAAGTATGCCTAGTAATCATTATCTAGAAAAAGAATATCTTAGGCTGCGTTTGTTTGGAAGGTTATTTTTAAATATGGTAAAAATTAAACTGAGAGGTTATTTTATAACATAGGTGTTTTTGAGTATTTGTTTATGGTTTATTAGGTTAAAAATAAACTTAGTTGTTATGATGGGTATTTAAAATGTCACACAATTTTTATATAATATAAATTTCAATTACAAAAATCAATTTTATTTCACATCCAAAATAAATAATAGTATTAAAATTAAAAGTATTTTATATTTTACATACTTTTTAATATTAAAATAATATTTTTTCTTGTACACTACAAAATAATATATATATTTTCTTGTTAAAAAAAACTCGAACAACACGAGCCCTGAGATCAATCATATCTGCTACATAATTTTATTGCATCATTCTTTTACACATCAGTAGAATCGAAATATTATTATTATTACTACTTCTATTACTGTAAATTTAATGACTATTTCTGGTATTAAAATTTAATTGACAATATATATATTTCGTATCAAAGAAGGCCATGCATAAATTAAAGAAAATTTCAGACATTTATTCAATATTCATTAACTAAGATTCTCCAAAAAAAACATTAAGATAACTATAATTAAATGACAATGACAAGTACAGCTGTAGGATAGTTATAAGAGTAACAAAAAAAACTTAAATAAGAGAAATAGGTAACTGGTTCAATTCGACATACAAAGCAGAGTTCGAACTGCAAGTACATACACATGATAACAACACTAATCTAATCGCAGATCAAGGCGTGTGTTGCAAAACCCACAAACAACCAACGAGAGGAGCTACATCACTGACATTTGTATGCTCTTCATCATCATCTTTATCACCAGCATTAGTGGAAAAACTAATGAACTTGGGAAAGTGGCATTGCGTCATTCATTTTTCTGAGAATGTACCTGAAATAGAATAAATAACGTAATGAATAAACCTTCAAAACAAGGATTCGAGTTTAGTTACATATAACCTGAGTTGGTGGGACAACATAAACCTGCAAAAAAAAATCTTTTGGTACCACGCCAAAATATTATGATATGCATCTGTAACATATTGATAACTAAGATGAAATTTGGTAAATAACATGACATTACTGTTTTGAAAGTATATAGAATAAAATGTGATATCCAACACGGTAGTATTTTAATATTTCACATTTGATTATGCCAAGAATAAATTCAGTGCGTCATTCAATTTCATACAACAACAAAATAAAGCTGCAAAAATCAGATATGCAACATAGTTCCAAGCACCTGCATTATCAACAGTACTTTCTCGAAATTAAGTAATGGACCCCAAACACCACTAGTGCCTCCTCTGTTCCCAAATCGCTCGAGCAATGTGTTGACGCATTCTGTCACCTTTATGTCGATCACCTACCCGACTGTGGTCCTGAGCATCTTCATGAAGTTGGGTCAGTGCTACATCGTTGGCATCAGATTCAACTTCTTCCATCTCTGGAGCCGTAAAAATTGGATCAGTCATAGAATATCGTGCAATAAAATTATGTAATACAAAATAAGCTAGGATAACATCACGCTGGGTCTCCAACGGAAATGGTCTCATTGTACTTAAGATACGAA
>JAEMOT010002599.1:0-47970 GCA_019297695.1 Apostasia ramifera | reverse complement strand
GCGTCTGGAGCTGTTGGTCGTCCCTTGTTGCATCGTCCTGGGGTAGGCGTGCCGCCTGCTGTTCGCCAGGTGGTGGAGGAGCGCTTTCGTCGTGGGCATGCTCCATGGATGTAAGGATCAGGTTTGATCCTGCGTGAGGGCACCAAATTGTTAAGACGGGAAACAATCAAAGAGTTTTTACGTGGAAAACCGACTGGCGGAAAAACCACGGCTCCTTTTCGAGGAGGCTTGAAATGTTACTAGAAATCTTTGGTTGGGTTACAGAGCATTCAAAGAGATTTTTTGTTTTTGGATCTCCGGCCTCTTTAGAGACTGTGTACAGGAAGTATATATACCCTGGGCCTGTGATGTCTAGTCACTTTCAGCCGAACAATCTACAGCTCTAGTGACAGCTCAATTAATGCATGCGGACGGCTAGTATGTGACCCATGTTGTACGGCGTGTCAGCGGTTACGGTCCTGTCGGCGGGAAAACCGCGCCTCCCTTAAAGAAGTACAATCCCCCAACGGTCAGATGTCACGTCGGGTCCTTGTTTTTCGGGGTGATAACCTTTCGGCGTCTGCTGTTCGGGATGAGGCTTCTTCTGTTCGGCTCGGATGCCTTGCTCACGTGGAGACCACGTGAGTAACCACGTGGACGGTCCAGATGAAAAGGCGCGAATCCAATTGCAACAAAACTTAATGAAGACTTTCTTTTACATAAATTACTGTAAAGTTTTTAGGGCTATATCATAATTATAAATTAATGACATTTAGGTTTATAATTTAAACTTTATATCAATTAATATTAAGTCCCTATTAATATCATCCATTAACCTTTGGCCATCAACAGCCCTTCATTGGAAAACAGCAGAATGCCATAGTGTGAAATATATATGTAAGAGGACGTTTGATTCAATATTATCTTGGTGCTATGTCACGTTATTTAAAGAAGATAACTATTTAGTTTCACGATATTTTTAGATAATCTTCTAAAAAATTATAAAATTATCAATGAAAAAAATAATATTGAACCAAATACTACTTAAGTTAAATTATAAAAACCTACATTATTATATCAATTAAATTATATAACCTAGTATATGTGATATATTTAAGTAAATCTCATATCAATAAAGTACAGGAGATATACTAAGTATATAGACTCTTATCCCCTAAATACGTTTTGAAACTGTGAGGCACTAAAGGCTAGGTCAGTACATGTGATATCAGAGTCACTGTGTGCTGTCGCTTAAATGATGGTGAGCAAACCTCAATGAGAACACAAACTTGAAAAGAAGATTATATTTGACACCCAGGAGAGACATGACACTCTTAAATAAATTTTATATCGGTAAAGTACAAGAAAAGTGTATATATATATATATATATATATATATATATATATAAAATTACACCTTTAACCTTATAGATGAGTTTTAAAATTGTAAGGCCTCTTGAGCTAAGGCGAACGATTTTCATTTTGATTTGGCTCTAACAAATTGCAAGGACTAAAACAAAATTTTCTAAATGCCAAGCTATAGGGATCTAAATGTCTGATTTTTTTTTTATCTCAATCTATTTATAATTATGATATAACCATGAGATCTTACAATAATTTATTTAATTTGCTTTTAACTGCATAGCATCTACTCTTAAAAGAACAGAGGAATTGTGTAGTAGAACTTACAATTACTTGAATGGCATCTCTGGCAACCAAGGCGATGATATCGGCACACGAGACGACGCCTGGACACTCAGCTTCCACCATCACCTTCACTCGGTCGATGAAGTCGTACCCTCTCAAGCTATTTTTATTTGGATTTGTGTCTTTCTCCGCTTTATTGGTACTCGTTGAGTTTATAAGCACAGAAGCATCACAACCCTATTACAATTCATTTCCATTATTAATTTTTGCCAGTTCTCTCTTTCATCTCTCTCTCTCTTTTTGGAGATTTTCAAGTCTCATTTCATTAAAATTTTGAATCACATAAGAGAAACGTAAGTTTACTTCTTTCCTGAATCTCAAAAACAAACTGAACAAAATGTGAGATGATCTTGACTACTAACTCGAACGAAGCAGTCGTGGAAGTGCATTCTGAGAAGAGGAGCAGCGAGGGACGGAGCGTTTGGGATGTGTTTCTGGACGAATCCTGAGATGATCTTCTCGGCCGTTGGGCAGCTCCTTGCATAGAAGTTTAACCTGAGCTCTTCAGATGAAGAGAACATGCAGGAACACTGGAGAACAGTGATGATCATCAATAGACCTTTCATTCTCTCTCTCTCTCTCTCTCTCTCTCTCTCTGTGTGTGTGTGTATATATAGCTCTATCCTTGCTTTTGTCTAGGAACAAGATTCATGCTATCTGGTTTATATGTATGCCACTTGCTTGCATGTGAAGAAGAGAGCTATGTGCTAGGCTTGTTCCATTCATGAAGCATTTATGAAAGAAAAGCTGATTATGGTTGAGTGAGGGAAAGAGCAAAGAATAGTGGCCAAGATGTTAAAAATGCAGGAATTCTTAAGAGGGACAGAGGAACTTGATTAAAAGATCAATTTGGGCTATCCATTAAACTTTCTGAGAACCATTTTTGGTTTTCACAATAGAAATGTGAGGAACTTTTAATGAAGAATTTTTCGGAGAACTCTTAAACAAATAGCTATTTATTTGAAAATATACCAAAAATCAATCTATAATGTTGATAACTCCATAGAACTTGTGGCCCGATATCCAAGTATCAAGCCTCGCTAGAATATGGCGAAGATTTAATCTGCAATATCGATACCTTGAGAGAGTGGAGGTCAAGATGTCTTATAAGCTTCGAGACTCAAAAAATAATCCCAAAGAATAGGTCTACTATATACATACCATGAGAGAATTTAACCTCATAGCATCCCAGTGAAAAACATGACCAATAATGTCAGAGGAAGTTGACCTACAACACAGATAGCTCATGGGAGATAACCTAAGGAATTACCTTTCAACGATGATAGCACAAAAGAACTCAAAGTTCAACATTGACGCTTCGAGTGTCATCGAAATTTGCCAATGAATCACCCTTAACAAAACCAAAAGCTTGATGTCCCAACATCATGACTCGCCAAATGGTGGTGAGGAATCAACATGTATAGTGTTGTTAACTAGAGATGATCCTAGGCCAATGTCCTATTGTAGAGCCACACTAACGAATGCCGGGGAAAATCAACCTATAATATTGACAACTCCAAACAACCTAAGCTCCGCATCCACGCATCTAGGCTCGCCAAAACATGCTAAGCAATTATCTTATAATTGCAAAACCTCAATGGAACTCGAAGCCTAACGTCTAAAATTAAGTCACGTTGAAAACATGTCGAGCAATTGCATGCCCTACAATGATGAAAACGTCCCAAAGGGATTTTCCAACCTAATTGGTTCATTTATTGTACCACTTGCTTACTCCACATTGCCAACTAGGGAATGCTTTTTCTTTAGTGTGGATAAGGACTAATGGGTAGCTTCATAATAGTTAACCTTCTTCTTGTATTTGCCATCCTATAACTAGGAGGGCAAACATAACTTTAGACTTATAAGTGGGTTAAGGTAGAAGATGTGGAATCAAATGAAATATTATAATAATTGAGAAGCTAATCTTAGGTTCTTTAAAGAACATTTGTGCCTTCTTCTTGATCTATCTCCACTTCATATCTATCACATTTGTGGTTGGCCTCATCATCATTTTATCATTTTTTATCATAGATTAACAATCCTTTTCATAAGTCGTCAGCCTTGTTTTGTGTAAATATTGGAGGTTAAGTAGTCAATAGGGCAACAAATTACGCTTAATAGTAATACTTGAGTCATATATGTAATTAACTTATATTTTCTGCTCTAATCATCGATAGAATTGATAGAGTTAACGGTAACTTGTTGAAAAGGTTAAGGACTTATGCTAAAGCACAAAACTAAATTTAAAAAATTACGTTATTTGTACTATATTATTAATTATTTCATATCACCCATATCACGGGATTCTCATTATTTTTTTTAAGAAATGTAGTCATTTTAAAAGATGACTTTAATTATAAACTGCATAATCGGTATTAGTTGTGTGATCCAAGCCATTAACAACAATGTGCTTTACAAAGACATGATTTCGAGAGTCCCAAAACAAATTTATCTCTAAAGATACTTTACAATTATGTATTTGCTTAGCGTACATATTGACTACATTTGGATTAGGCATAATATTTTGAAAGATATTATCTGTTTAGAGTTTAAGGAACTATATAACTTGAGAATATGTCAAGAGGTCATTTATCTCAGGACTATTTCAACTCAAACAAGTTTAACTGCAAGCTTTTCATTATTAGTTTTACAATTTTGTCTCAAAAGCATGTACACATTGTGAACACGATGTTTACTTATACAACTCAGAAATTATCTTTCATTTTTGATATGTGATAATTCATTCCAATTCTCCTATCACCAGTCATTAGCTAGACTTTAAAAATTTGCTAGGAACAACTCCTTATACCATCACTCGACGATTACTCCCAGTCCTTTCCAATATAGGATGATTCACTTCTTTGCACTAATGATTCTCTTCTCTTAAAACATCAACAGACAATCTCTCTCCGCTTTTCAGCCGGCCACAAGTCGTGACATTTTCTTCAACAATTCTCCCTCTCTCTCTCTCTCTCTAATTCATAACTATTTGTTATCATGAACTTTTTTATCTGGTGACAGGTGTTGTTTGACGATGTAGCCCTTACTCGATAAATCTCTTTAACATCAATTTTCACGAGTGAAGCCTCTCTCTCGTCTCTTTTAACTTCTTTTTTTGGTTGAATAAGGAACATGCAGCCTTACTAGGAGCCATTTTTTTTAAAAAGGGTGGTGCCCTATTGGATGGAGGGCATATTGGGATATGTTGTCTTGCTGTAGAATTGGGGCAGGAATCAAAACTTGAGGCATCACAGCCTCCCCCACCGACATCCCTGAAGCATGAAGCCTGCATGGGAAACGCTACCACATTTATGGTTTTTATGTCCGAAATTTCTCTCGCGTTATCTTTAGATATTCGGATGGCCATGCCGCGTGGCACCTCCACATATTCGCTGACCAATGTGCACGCGCCACGTTACCCAGCAAACACACCACGTGTACATTAGCGTTTCTTTTTTCGTGGAATGATTTTTCTGCTTCGTATAAATGTTTTTTAGTATAGAAGATTTTTTTTTTTTTTAAAATGGATTTTTTTTATTTAGTATAGATATTTTTCTGTTTAGTATAATATGATTTTGCTTAATATGAACACACCAAGCAAAAAAAAAAAATTTATACCAAATAAAAAAAATTCTATACCAATCTAGCCAAAATATAGAAAGTTTCATAAAAAAAAAAAAAAAGATAAATTATATTCAGGATCCTGATTTTAGGATATAATAACACCCAATTTCAAGTAATCTTTCGAATTTTTTATTATTAATTTTAAAAAAAATTTATTTATATCTTTTCCTCTCTCTCTCTATGTGTCGGAATCGAGTATTTTAGTTTAGAATATGAAATAAAATTAATAATTTTATTAAAAATAATTAAATATGTGAAATAAAATAATATTTTTTATATTAAAATTTACATAGAATATAATAAAAAATTATTTATTATTATTATTATTATTATTATTATTATTTAAAATACTACTATTTTAGTTCTCACGAAAAACATAACCTTTATCACTTATGTAGAATCTGAATAAAAAACAAAAAGTAATAAGTATAAATTAATTATTTAATAAAAATTAAATAATAATATTTTTCTTTTTTTTCTCTACTTAAACATAACTAAAGTTAATACGAGATTTGCTTGCTATATTTTATATAAATTTTTTAAAAAAATTGAAGTTAATTAATTCAAAATAAAATTAAATTTGATATTAAATATCAAATTAATTTGAGAGAATATAATTAATGTGTAATTATGTTGTAAAATATCTCATGCATATAATCTTTAAGTAATGTCTTTTTATTACTTTTATTAAATATATTTTAATTTTATTTATTTATTTATTTATTTTACAGGGAAATGGAAGAATTCCCTCTACTGGCAAACCGGCGAGGTCGTGAGCGCGGTCGGAACGATGCAATGAGCTTCCTAAAAAGGCAACCAGGCCCGATTGAGTTGGCTCGAGGCATGTTAGGTTTAATAGGATTGAGTCGGGCTGGCTCAAGTTGAGTACGTCAACTTGAGTCAATTGAGTCGAGTTAAGTCGAGGAAATTCAACTGAGTCGAGTTGATTGAGTCAGGTCGACTGAGTCAACTCGAGACAATCGAGTCATGCACTTGAGTTGTGTTGAACCGAGTCAGATCCAGTTCGAGTTGAGTCAATCAGAAAGGTTGAGCTAAACAAAATCAATTCAATTTGAGTTAAGTATGTGATGAATGAGTCGAGTAGGAGTTAAAGTTGAATTCAATTGAGTCAATGCAATTTGAGATGAGTTGAGTTGAGTTGGCAACAGTTGAGTCAAGTCAATTGATTTGATTAGATTTGAGCATGTTGGTCCAATCAAGTTGTGTTTAGTCCGAGTAGAGTAGAATCAAATTGAGTTGAGTAGAGTCGAATCAAATAAGGTTGAGTCGACTTGAGTTGACATGATTGAGTTGACTTGATCGGGTAGATGTTAGTCAATTGAGTCAAGTCGATTAAGTCGAGTTGAGTCGAGTCAACTCAGTGAGTCAAGCCAATTGATCCAGATATCATAATGGTATAATTTATGATAAAGAAGACTAGTATATCGAAGAAATGCACTTTACAAAGACAAGCATATTACCACTCTGCTCGCTTGGTTTAAGTTTTTTTTAGCAAGAAAAAAAATATTTTATTTTTAAAATTTAATATTAAAATTTTTATTTATAAAAGATATGAAATAAAGTTAATTTTAATTTTTATATTTGTGTTGAATGTAAAATAAAATTAAATTTTTCAGTTAAAATTTGCATCGGGCGAAAAAAACTACCTCAATCTAAATAAGAATTCCGGAACGGGATATATAGTGCACAATTCATCCAACAAAATTCAACATCATCACACAATTCAACAAAAATCTCAACCCTCTTTATGAAAAAAATACATTAGTAAGATTGATATAAAAGCTCTATTTGATTGTAATCTATTTTAATCATACCCAAAATAATCCTCAACTTTTTATTTAAAAAAATATGAAATAAAATTAATTGAACATTGAAAAGTAGAGAGAATTGTTAAAATATGCATCACATCAAAAAATAAGAAATATAGTAGACAACTCAAATAACATACATATTCAACTACAAAGTTGTGGACCAAAATAATCGCAACCTAAAATCACTGAACTAGTGGGAATGATATGAAAATTGATAACTCGAGAAACATATTCCAAAAATAAAACAATATGTGATAATGAGGACTCCAAACCTAACCCCTCGAATCTCCTTATATGAGATGTATTACATGAGAGATTTCGATATGATTTTTATAGCCTCTTCGATTTAGTGAATTGCCTGGATGAGACGTCTCTATTCAGCTCTGTATCACACAAAGTTACATAAATATCGTAATATATAATAATCCACCTCTATAAGTATTATCTGTTTTTAAGTCAATCCTTATAACTAATAGAACACACTAGTTATTCATAGATATTACCCTCTTTTTCAGTGACTTCAAAATACATCTACGTAGACAACGGTGCTTGCAACATTTCTATTAAGACTTGACAATGTGAATTTTTAATTTTTACTTACCTAAAAGTATTCTTTTAAGAGATATCACATGAAAAAATTGAACTATTTCTCATTTTACACATCATCCTTTACCAAAAATCACGCGAAAATTTTCTATATCATTCCAAAGAGCATTAGTGAAATTTGGGAAGGCTCTAACCCTACCCCAGCCGTTCACCTAATGGGTCTTACAATTCCAAACTCAATAACAAGAGCAAGGATGTGTGGCATGCAGGTAAATGCCCCTATAATATAATATACACTAATCCAATGTATAATGAGAACTTTGATGAAGTAATCCCAAACATCATATCCAAAAAGTCAGTAGAAGTCGTCCACCAAATCAGCCACATCATTATTTTCATTCCTCAAAACGTCTACAAAAATTACAAGGATACTTACAAGTCTTGATCCTCTAACAAATAATCTTTTTAATTAGACTAAAACTCAAAAGATTAGAATGTCATCGAATCAGTGGGGTTGCACCAAAACTTGGAAACCCAAAGGGGCCGTTTGGTAGACCCAGATTTGCTGGATTAACTTAAGTTAACTCACCAAACACTTAATAAATACAGTTCATTACCCTGGATTAATAAACCCAGTGGGTTCCCCTAACCCCGTCTATCCTGAGGTTTAGCTGCCCCACACGCGTTGTTGAGGCAATAGCGGAGATTGCTTCGTCTCACGCGCGCCTTCGCAGGGAGCCGTCACCGGTTGATGGGAGGTTGTCCGCAGCAATGCAAGCTGGCGGATGATGGCGCAGCGTCAGGTGCAGTCTTTCGCGCTTATTCGTGGGCCGGCGCAGTGCTTCTCCGACAGCAGCGAGCGCGTGGGTTCGTGATGATCTCCCCAGCCGGTGATCGCAGCGGAGGGATCAGGTAAGAATATTGTTCCGTCCATACACACAATAAAAACAATATACCCTAATTTTAGATGTGTTTTATCATCCTTCTTATGCTGAGGAGAAAAAAAAATCTTCTAAGCTAAAGCTCAAGTTTGATAGATCTAAGAGGGTTAACATGCCGTTGAATATTTTTATTGAATGTTGTTAACTTTTTAAAAATTTCAGTAACATCTTTTCATTAAACATGATTTCAATGACATCTTGTTAAATTTTTTTGCAGTTGTTGCTGTTATCTTCTCAGAAATTTGGCTAAGGGCTGAATGTGCATTGTAATGAACTGGATTTATTTCATGCAACCCATGTTATCATTTTCATTACCATGTTACATTATGATGCATGCCATGTTGCTGTTATTGACGAATTCTCTATGATCCATTGTGGAGGATGCTATGAATAAATTAGCATCTATGCAAAACCTAACAAATAGTGCATTTTATGCGATGATAGATGCATTTAATGAAACTCCAAACAATATCACAATGTTCATGATGTTTGATGGGTCTCGCTTAGAAACGTGACTTGCAGTAACTGTTATGCAACATGCTCAATTTGAACGAATGCCGATATTTACTAGGGGTGGCAATATATGACCTGACTCTTGAACCCAACCCGAACTCAACCCACAAATTTTGTGTACGGGTCATGAATTTTGACCGATTTATTAAATAAATCGGATTCGAGTTGGGCATAATCGAGTCAAGTAGAATTCGGGTTGAGCATTTATCAAAAAATATATTATAAACGAGTCGGGTTGACCCGCCAACCCGACCCATTTATTAATTGGGTCGGATTCAAGTTATGGATTTTGACTCATTTAATAAATAAGTCGAGTCGAGTCGATAAATAGTTTGGGTTGAAGCTATTCGAGTCAAGTCGGGTCGGATTTGATCCGAACCCGGCCCGTCGACCCATTTTGCCACCCCTAATATTTACTGACAAACCAAACCCATAGTTTGATCCTCTCCCCATTTTCTAGCTTCTTTTCGTTGTTTTCAAATAACTTTAGTTCGTCTGCACTGTTAGTAGAATTAATTTTGTGTGGCTATCATTTAATCATGATTTGAACTATTATTAATGTATTTCGTTGTTGAAGTAATAAAGTATATTATTGTTCAGCTATCCAAGAACAAGTACATCATAAATTTTATCATTGAATGTTATTTTTTTAACATTAAATTACATATAAATATTAATCAATTTTATAATAATGAAATTGCAAACCTCATAACAAGCTTGAATGAGGAGGCAACATTATTAAAAACTATCCATAAATTTGATGAATTAGATCAATCAAATTCAAGAGTCCCTCGAGTAATGTATAATAGACTGTATCTTGGTAATTTATATGTTCACGAGATCTTGAATAGCCATGATATTCAAGCATATAATTGTTTTCATATGTCCGCGCAATCTTTCATTGGATTGAGAGATGTTAGTGGACCGTGCTGTCCTAAGAGACTCGATTCATGTCAGCTGCAGAACAACTAGCAGTTTTTATGAGAATCGTTGCACAGGCAGATAGTTATCGCTGGGTGTGAGCTTTTTCCAACACAAACTAAAGACTGTAAATCACAATTTTAGACAAATCCTAAAAAGTGTACTAACAGCAGTCATAATAGCCCATGTCACTGAAATCAATATATGGTTGTGCGATAGAAAAATCGCGTCTAGAATCAAGAGTAAATTTTATAAAACTACAGTAAAATCAACGATGATATATGATGTTGAATACTGACCTGCAAAAAGAAAAAATACAAATAAAATAAATATTACAGAAATGAGAACATTAAGGTGAATGCGTGAATATACACGAAAAAACGAAAAATAAGTATATCCGAAAGTTAGTGCTGCACCAATTGAGAATAAACTTAGAGAAAATCGACTTAGATTATTTGTACACCTAAATCGTAGACCAATTGAAGCTCTAGTTAGAAAAATTGAGTTATTGAATTTTGCCCATGTATAAAGAGGAAGAGGAAGACCAAAAAAAATATGATAAAAAACTATAAGAAGTGATCTTAATTATTTAAACTTAGATAAAAATTTGATAACTGTTGACGTAGGAATGTGGGGATCCCAAGAAACACCAAAGAAAGAGAGTTCCGGGAGACGGCGGCGCGCAAAGGGGTGACGAGCCTGTTAACTGAGGCTCAGGGAGAAGATTTAGTCCGAAGCAACCAGAAAAGCACACAGAGATTTAAGGTGGTTCAGGGAGGAAATCCCCTACGTCCACCGGTCGATCAGCGAAGAGGTATCACTAATAAGAAAATGATAGCCTTTAAGGCTGTACAATGCTTTGAGAAGAGTAGAAGAAGAAGAAGAAGAAGAAGTCAGGTGCTCCTCAGCCGGAGTCCTGTTACAGTTGGGAAAATCCTCTTCTTTTCTTGTATCTATGCCGCTCTTGTTCACCCTGTGCCCTCCCGTGCTGGAGGACTGTTCAGAGATATTTGTAGGAGGGGATGGTGCAGATTCATATTGGTTTTCCGGAGAAAAGGTGATGGACAGCCTCTGGAACCGCGCCGCTTGCCTGCCACCGGAGAGGCCAGAGTCAGTAAAGAAAGATTGACCCTTAGATCTTGGTACTATTTCTGGGGATCCGCGTCAGCTGGGGCATGCGGACCCTTGCCTTGCGTGTCTGGAAGAAGCATGCTGCATTGGAAACAGTGCAGCTAGAGCATGTTGACAGCGATGCCATAGCTGAGAAGCATCATGCCTAATGTAGTTGGGAGAGCTGTTTGAACAAGGGTCATGCAGGAGGTTAGGTGAAGTTGATCGTGATAGGCATTACCTCGTACCCTCGTACCCGAGGTTACGGGGGATTATCCTGGGTCGTCGTGGACGATGGTTGGTTGAATCCTCGTGCCCGAGGTTTGACCTGGGTCAAGGATCCAGCAAAACCTGAAGCTCTCTTTCTCACGAGGGTAGAGGTTGGAGGTCCCAAACCTCACCCACGAGGGTAGAGGTTAGAGGTTCCAAACCTCACCCATGAGGGTAGAGGTTAGAGGTTCCAAACCTCACCCACGAGGGTAGAGGTTAGAGGTCCCAAACCTCACCCACGAGGGTAGTGCATGATGTTCAAAATAAAGGAGTGCCACGTGTATGACTGTGATGCAGCGCTGGAGCCACATGTCAACAATAACTGATAGGGCGCAATGAAAACAAAAGATTCATGTAGCCGACCCCACCTAGTGGGATTAAAGCTTAGTTGTTGTTGTTTATCAAATAGAATATATAATTATCCCAATTTAACTCAAGTTATTATCAAAAACACAAAACTGCATTAAATTTCTTATACCAACGGAAGTAAATTATTAATAAAAGTAAACTACCACATATTAGCTTATCCTATCCTGAATCCAAACAGCCAAAAAAAATCATGTCCTTGAACACAACATTCAACCAATAATCACAAATTTCCCTTTCACCAAATCATAGTCCGTCATCCAGAAAACCATTGGGAGGAGAAAATTTAATCAGAAAACCACAGAACATTCAATCTCAAACGTCAAATACTGAACCATTATCTTCCAACCATCACACAAATTCTGCTGCAAATAAAATAGACGAAACCATAATGAGATCAGATATATTTCAAATAAAGCTTCTGAGTTTCAACCACCCGTCAAGATCATAAAAGAGAACACACGATCACAAACGCCAAATTAAGTTCTTGCGTACCAGAGACAACCACCAGCTACATGGGGACATAAGACTGTTCATGGAGACACTTAACACTTGACACGATAAACGGAAAGAGGAGCAGAGATAGAGGCGACAAGACCTCGATTCTTCACTGGCCACCACGAAGGCGCAGCACGAGGTGGAGGGTGGATTCCTTCTGGATGTTATAATCAGCAAGCGTACGACCATCCTCCAGTTGCTTCCCGGCGAAAATCAACCTCTGCTGATCCGGCGGGATACCCTCCTTATCCTGGATCTTTGCCTTCACGTTATCTATAGTGTCGGAGCTCTCAACCTCGAGGGTGATGGTTTTGCCCGTGAGGGTTTTCACAAAGATCTGCATACCTCCCCTGAGACGAAGGACAAGGTGGAGGGTGGACTCCTTCTGGATGTTATAATCAGCAAGGGTTCGACCATCCTCCAATTGCTTGCCCGCGAAGATCAGCCTCTGCTGGTCCGGAGGGATGCCCTCCTTATCCTGGATCTTGGCTTTAACGTTGTCAATGGTATCAGAGCTCTCCACCTCAAGGGTAATAGTCTTGCCCGTGAGAGTCTTGACGAAGATCTGCATTCCTCCCCTGAGGCGAAGCACCAGGTGGAGGGTAGACTCCTTCTGGATATTGTAGTCGGCAAGGGTGCGACCGTCCTCGAGCTGCTTCCCTGCAAAGATCAACCTCTGCTGATCTGGCGGGATGCCCTCCTTGTCCTGGATCTTAGCCTTAACATTGTCGATGGTGTCAGAGCTCTCAACCTCAAGAGTAATAGTCTTGCCCGTGAGAGTCTTGACAAAAATCTGCATGCCACCCCTGAGACGAAGCACCAGGTGGAGGGTAGACTCCTTCTGGATATTGTAGTCAGCTAGGGTGCGACCGTCCTCTAACTGCTTCCCCGCAAAGATCAGCCTCTGCTGGTCTGGCGGGATGCCCTCCTTGTCCTGGATCTTAGCCTTAACATTGTCGATGGTGTCAGAGCTCTCCACCTCCAGGGTAATAGTCTTGCCGGTGAGGGTCTTAACAAAGATCTGCATGCCTCCCCTGAGACGAAGCACCAAATGGAGGGTAGACTCCTTCTGGATATTGTAATCGGCAAGCGTACGGCCGTCCTCCAACTGCTTCCCGGCGAAGATCAGTCTCTGCTGGTCTGGCGGTATGCCCTCCTTATCCTGGATCTTAGCCTTAACATTGTCGATGGTGTCAGAGCTCTCCACCTCGAGGGTGATGGTCTTCCCGGTGAGGGTCTTAACAAAGATCTGCATCTGTTTCAATCAATAAACAAAGTTCGTCAACGTAGAATCACGTAAGAAGAATCTGAATGACAGAAAATCAAAATATAACAAGCTACAAGATCAGATCGGTCTCAAGAAGAACCCAAAGTCGATTAGAAAACAAGGGAAAATCAATTCTAGAAACGATACCTAAATATCAACAAATTAATCAAAGACCGCGCCGTCAATCAATGAAAACGCAATCACACCTAGCAAACCCTACAAACAGAAACAGAAAAAAAAGGAAGAAACGAAACCCTATAAACTGAGAGAAGAAATACCTTGAAAGGAGACGAGCGATTCCTTCACAAAAGAACTCGAAAAAGCTTCTTATGCGCATATGCCCACGGGATTGGAGTGATTCTTATAGCAGTAAATGGCCGACTTTCTCGCTTAACATACACGTCCGGTAGGGTTACCTGCTGCATAATGAAACCTATATAATCCTGACACGTGGAAACTATCTTGTTGGAATTGCGTAACGTGTACGCAAATGACGGGTGACTTTCCGCACATGGTGACGGGATTCACGCGTTACGTCCGAGACTGGTAACCGTTTATTTGCTCCGTCAACGATGACGGTGAGCCGTTTGGACTTTTCCAGCAATGCTCCTCGCCGGCCTCCGAAGCCTCGGATGCTCCGTCTCCCCCGCCTCCCCGCCGCTAAGACGAGAAATTTTTATGTGCACCGATGCATATTGTATAAATTAATTAACACACAATACATTAGCACGTACAACCTACTTTCATTCACATGTTCTGTGTTAATTGGATTTATGCATCGTACATTAAGTTTATGCACCGTACATCGGTGTCAAAAATTTTTCTGTTAAAACTAAGTCTGGATCCTAGAATTGTTATTATATTTGATATTTTTTTGGATAAAAAATAAAAAATTAATATTATAAAATAAAATAAATTTAATTTATTATTAAAATTTATGTTAAATTTAAAATAAAATTATTTAATTTATTAAATTACTTATAAAATATCAAAATAAAATTATTTTTTAAAAATTAAAATTTATAAAATAAAATTAATTTTTAATATTTAAATTTATATGTTATCAAAAAATAAATATAAATATCAATAAAAATATTTTTAAAAGAGCATTCTTTTTAAAATAATTAAATGAGGTTATTAATCTTAATCACAAATTTAGAAAATAATATATTATATTATTCTTTTAACTATTAGTTAAATACAATATCAAAAGTTTTAAAATTTTTGCAAAGCTAGTTTTGAGAATTTTAAATTATTTTTTAAAAAATAAATTTGAAATTTTTAATTTCAAATACATATTATGCATTTCAATATACAAGAAAACTTCCTTTTTTGAGAATAAAAAGAAATTTTCTTTTTAGTTGTGCATAAAAATTCGCTTTATGCGTTTAAGAATTTGAACTTTTTTTAATTCACAAGTTCAAATTTGATCAAATATTATTAAATACCCTACATTGGCTTCCAATTATTTTCAAATGTTATTAATAAAATATTTCTTTATACTTTTTAAGATTCACTTATTAAAGTTCAATTGATTAATTTAAAATTTACTACTCTGCAGTCATAATTGCAATTATAATTTTGAATTATTGTGAATTAAAAACCACCATCATTAAGTGTGTTTATTTATAAGGTTAAATTTAAGAAATTTAAAATTAAATTTAGAAATAGATATTTTTTTATTGAAAATTTTGAATGATGTGAAATAAAGTTAATTATTATGTTGGGATTTGTGAGAGATATGATATAAAGTTAGTTATTATGTTGAAATATGTGAGGGATGTGATATAAGTTAGTTATTATTTTAGTAATATGTGTAGGATGTGAAATAAATTTTTTTTTTAATATTAAATTTTATGTGTGATGTGATATGCCTGATTAAAATTAAACCAGGTTAATTTTAAACTCCTAGACAAACGGAGCCTAAATGGTATAATTATTTTGACAAATTATAATTTTTAGAATTTAGTGCATGGTAGTACATTACGAATTCAATAACTAAATTAAAATACAATAATATAATTTTAAATTTTATTTTTTACAAAATATTTTACCATTGTCATAAATATTTGTCTGACATTTTAAAATAATAATAAAATTTATAACATTTGCTTATTTTTCAATGAGATTTTATATTAGTGAACTAGAGTTTTTATAGTTTTATATATAAAATATAAACTCACCCGGGGATGTTTGAATAAAAGTTGTTTAACTAGCGCGTTGCTCACTTTAGTACGCAGTTTAACTATTGGATTAGGCCACTAGGGATTCCCCAAAGTCCGACTAAAAGTTATTCTCTAGAAGGTTGTTCGAGTAAAAGTTTGAAGGGTTAAAATTAGCTACACCTTGAAGGGTTGTCTGATTAGTGAAGGTTGCTCCTAAGATTGATGCTCAAGGGTTGACCCTTCGAAAGCCATTTGAGTTAAGGTTGCTCAAGTAAAATTCTTAGCTGATCCTTCGTTGGCCTTTTTTCTTTTGAACACTTTATGTATACGATTGACAGTAAGCCTGAAAATTAGCAATAAGTCACCACTCCCTGAAATGTCACATGTATTAATGCATGTGCATGACTTTTGGCGAAAATAGCTTAGGTATCGTTGCCACTTACAAGTCTCCACATGCAAGTAAGTGGAATTGTGAAGCTTGCATTCACTAGTTGGTGCGATTTTGGTGTATAGATTGAAGCGTGCCTCTGATGATTAGATGGAGTCTAAGTTGAAGGAAAAGTTTTAATAGTAGGCCTCCCTTCCAGTAAGAATTCGATTGTTCGAGGGAAGGCTCCGACGAAGAATGGCAGTTTTGAATATGAATTATGATACTTTGAATTTTAGATAGAAAATTTTTAGATGTTTTAGGCTTGGCTTTGAAAAGGAGTTGGACCTTACTTGTCAATTTGTTATCATAATGCTTATAATTGTTTTAGACTTGGACATTGGGAAGAGTTAGCCATCGACTATTAGTAGAGTTGCTTACCGGTTCTGGTCCGCTCAATCGGTTTCAGGCCTAGTTAGACCTAGAATCGGTCCGGCCCGATCGGGTTCCTACTGGTTCCAGACTAGACCAAACTTGAAACTAGTCCATATCTGATCCGGTTCCAAGTTTCAGGTCAGGCCAATAAGCTAGCCTAATATTTAATTTAAAATTTTAAAATATATATTTTTTAAAATTTTTGGTAGGGCTAATATTTAATTAAAAATTAATAATATATTTATTTTTAAAAAAAATTTGCTAGCTGGCAACAGTCTAGCACTGGCCCCCAATTTCTTTTTTATTTTATAGTGATGAACCTAATTGGTTCGCTAATTCTGGGGGAGCAGAACCGTGTCAAACCGATTTTGCACCTTAGAACCGGCCAGAATCACTCCAATTCAATTGGTTCTGAGCCAAATCGATTTTTATCGGATCGGCTCTAGATAGAATCGGTCCAATAAGTAGCTCTAACTATTAATCACTGCTTGTGATATTCACAATTGTTCAGGGCTTAGACTTCAAGTACAGGTTAGACTTGGACAGCCACTCGCTTCCCATGGTAGTTGTAGGTGTTCAATATGTCGAGCATATGGGTGAGAATGGTAGAGTTGAAAATGAGCGTGAAGAGTTCATGCATCGGACACTGATTTATTGACACGAAAATTTGACTAGCCAATTAAATGGTATAAATTCCTTTTTTATGGAAAAAATGGTATAAATTCATAGGGAAGAAAGTAAATAATATGATAAAAATTAGGGCAGTAAGAATTTGACATAGAAGTCGAATCAATCTTGAAAAATCATTATACATTCTTAATGATTTTGAAGATCCACTATACTAAAAAGAAGATATATAGGGGGAGAGTATAAGACTCTACTGAGAGATAAATGGAGAGTACAAGTAGAAAGATCGAGATCTTTGAGATAGGCGGTGGAAGCCTTTGGTTGAAGGGCTCTAATCGAAAACCTTGGTCAAGTGGCCTCTAAAGATAGACTCGTGAGGAGATCATTGTTGAGATTGAACAGGAAGCAAAAAGAAATGGATCCAATCGTATGGAATTGGTTCATTTTAGATCTCTATTTAGTCTTTTATTTATAGTACTGGAGCCTTATTATGACTTATGACATCCGCTGCCCCACACTAGAACTCAGTGGCTTTATGAGCATTGGCAAGGGTACACAATCTAAACTTTTGACCAGGCTATCGATCAAGATCAATTTGAGTAAGGTTTGGTCAATTGGGGGTTGATCATTGGAGAGTTATTTAAGTGAAAGCTTTTCTTAGAAGGGTATTTATTTAAGGTCTGCAATCTAGAGGGTTGTTTGAGTAAGAATTGCTACATTTAGAAAGTTATTTGATTAAGGGCTACTCTCCCCTCTTATGCTTTAAAATATGTGTGTGTAAGACTGGGACCTAAAGAGGGTGATCCATCCCTACCCTACTCCTAAGGACATTAAAATGGGCCGGGCTTTAATGTGAATGAGGTGGGCTGGCCTTTCCATTATGTGGGCCGGACTTCGCTAGAATCTCATTTGTTTAAAGTATGCAAAATTTTGAATTTTATCTCTAGTTTCCTACACTAGCTTGAGTTTTGGTATTTCATTAAACTTTAAACAAAGAAAAAAAATTTGAAGAGATTTTTTTAAAAAGAAAAGTTTGTATACATTACTTTGTAGCCCATTATTTTTTAATTTGTGAACGTTTTAGCAAAATATTATTAATTTTTATGAGCAATTACATTGGTTTAAATATACAAATTTTATTTTATTTTAGGAATAATTACCTACATGCCACACAATTTAGTTTTATTTATGTCTTACCCATCCATTCTTAGTTAATTATGCTATGTACACTCAAAACATTATAAAATCTTACAGACACACATTTGAGTTAAAACTTAATCAAAATCTATTTGAAAAAAAATATTCTGTTAGTAAATCATTAAAATTATATTTTTATTCTTAATAGTACTTATTTTTCTCTTCCTCAATACCACACTAAAGAACTGCTTTGTTCTAAAATCAATTCACGTCGCGGATGTCTCCTTCCTTTGCCGCCCCCTAAACATTAAGGTTTTAGGATTTTCACTCAAAATATATTTAAATATCCTTAAAATAATATGATAAACGGCTCAGATTTTTTGTAATCTGACTATAGTTAGGTTATTGAAAAATTATGATTACTCATTATAATAAAAATAAATAAAAATATGTGCATGTAAGATTTTATAATATTTTGAATGTGCATAGTGTAATTAACTAAGAATAGATGAGTAAGGCATAAATAAAACTAAATTGTGTGGCATGTAAGTAATTATCTCTTTATTTTATTCTTTTTAAAACTATCTGTCGATGTCATGACATCTAGATATTATCTTTTGACTAATAATTTTATAATCTTATAAAAAATTATTGATAGATGTTATTAAATTAAATAATTACTTTTTTTAGATAACACAACATAACATCGAGATAATAATGAACCAAATGCACCCTAAATTATTTCTGTGTGGCATTTTCATCTTATCTTTTACACTTGTATGTGTTCATGAACCAAACTTCGAGTCAATAGAAAAAAGAATTTGAATTCCTAAATGATTGTTATATATGTAAATGATGAACATGATGTATTTGTTTCAAAGAGTAACTTTAATGATATCAATGTTAATCTTGTAAAAAAAACTTCAAATTTAAATAATTTTTTTTTTAGAATCGTAGATAGTATGAAATAAAATTAATTGTTATATATTTTTATAATAATTAATTATAATATTTGAATATATGAAAAATATAATTTAAGTTCATTGTTATTTTATAATATATGTAGGAAGTGAAATATTATTAATTTTTTATTTTAAAATATTAACGATAAAAAGTATATTTTAAAATTTATGTACAATGTAACGTAATAAAATTCAACTAAGCTAAATAAGCACGCTTGAAAATTATTGGTCAGGGTATGTTTAAAAAATGAATTTATTTAATTTAAAGTAGTGAAATAAAAAAATTAATTTTAATACTATAAATTTAAATAAAATTTATTTTATTATTAAAATTATATTAAATGTCAAATAAACATATTTATAAAATATAAAATAAAGTTATTTTTAATATTTAATATTAAATTTTACATAAAATATGAAAATAATAATAATAATAATAACTAGTGGGTTATTTTTCAAAGAAAATTAAGGGGTTTTGGGGCCATACCAAACAAAAACTTATATAAAGAACATATTTGGCAGTAGGATAGAGTTTGGCCAAGATTTTTTAAGCCCTAACACCTCACATCTAATATAATTTTTAAATAATATATTTTTTATTTCACATCAATGCCAATTTTAATATAAAAATTAAATAATTTACCCTTACTTCATGATAAACACTATTATAATCAATTTTATTTTACATTATATATAAATTCTAATTTACCATCCTAATTTTATATTACATTTTTAAAGTAATTTTTAAAAATAATAAAAATTATCCCAATTTAAATCATTTCACCTTAATCAAAGTTAGCCCTGAAGATAGTGATGGGCCAACTCAATATAGGCATGATTTGACATTACAAAGCCATCCATATTCATAAATAATGTTCCTTGAACTGTTCCATCAAATAAATTTTAATTAATTTAAAAATTGATTCTATACATAATATTCTAGCTGGTATATTTAAGATGTAATCATATTTATAAAATTAATTTTATATTTCTATATGTTTCATGAAGGATATATTATATAGATGAAAGTATAGATGCAAAACATTATATAAACTTAATTCTATCCTCGTTTGGTTCGAATTTTTTTTTAAGCAAAAAAAAAAAAAAATTTATTTTTAAAATTTATTAAAAAAAAAATTATTTTAATATTAGAAAGTATGTAAAACGTGAAATACTTTAAATTCTAATATCCATAATTGCATTAGATGTGAAATAAAGTTACTTTTTACAGTTGAAATTTGTGTTGGGCAAAAAGTCTGACTCCAACCAAACGAGGCCTTAGAGGGATAATTACCTACATACCACAACATTTAGTTTTATTTATGCGTTACTCATCTATTCTTAGTTAATTACGCTATGCACACTCAAAATATTACAAAATCTTACACACACACTTGAGTTAAAACTTAATCAAAATCTATTTGAAAAAAATATATTCTGTTATTAAATCATTAAAATTATATTTTTACTCTTAATGTTATATATTTTTCTCTTCCTCAATACCACACTAAAGCATTGATTTATCCTAAAATTAATTCACGTCGCGGATGTCTCCTTCCTTTGCCGCCACCTAAACATTAAGATTTTAAGATTTTCACTCAAAATATATTTAAATATCCTTAAAATAATATGATGAACGGCTCAGATTTTTTGTAATCTAACTATAATTAGGTTATTGAAAAATTATGATTACTCATTAAAATAAAAATAAGTTAAAATGTGTGTATGTAAGATTTTATAATATTTTGCATATGCCTAGCATAATTAACTAAGAATAGATGGGTAAGGCATAAATAAAACTAAATTATGTGGCATGTAGGTAATTATTCCTATATTATATAGATGAAAGTATAGATGCAAAATCATTATATAAAATTAATTCTATAATATTATTTACAAGATATATAACGTAAAATTAATTTGTTAATTACCAAAAATAGTTTTATTCGAAATGGAGTGGTGGTGCGAGTTTTTCATTATAAATATGACCGTTAACTTGGCTGAGAGCGTATTACTGAACCGCTTGAACCGCTTCTAGTAAACTGAAGGCCGAGAATTCAACTGCTTGATGTGAGTTGGTAGTTCAATAAGCAGCCAAATCAACGCAACGAAGTCGTATGATGCCAGCCAATTTATCCAAAATGTGGCTCTATCACTAAGCAGGCCGAGTAAGCACAGATTACTATTATCTAGCTAACCAATTTTGCCTTTAGAGAAGACTTATGAGTCCGATAAAAGAATCGTAACAAAACTTTTCATGACTAATGGTACTAGTATATAACTTAAGCTAGGAATCTTGAACAATTACTAATATTAAGTAATCCAATCTCAAAAAAATGGTAAAAAAAAAAAATGGAAGAGAAAGAGCAGCTTCTATGTAAGATAATTTAAGATCACATCATACAGAAAGAAGCATAGCTCAGTGAGATTCGCTTTGACATTGCACGACGGTCTCTCGAGCATTGACAATCAAAAGCACCACCCTAGAGCTTATTTGGTTGGGTGTTAATTTTAGATAAGGAAAGAATTTTTTTTTTATAGAACTGATGGAAAAGAAAATTTATTTTAATATTGAGAGGTGCGTAGGATATGAAATAAAGTTAATTTTTAAAGTTAAAATTTGTGTTGAATGTGAAATAAAATCATTAAAATTTATAATAAATTTTAAATATTATTAAAATATTATTTATGCCCAAAAATAGGGATTTCTTCGTTGCTCAAGCAATAACATAATAGAATGAGTATTATTAGTACATGCCCATGTATCAGCATTGGCTTAGCCCATTAGTAATAGTTAATAGCTAGAGGAAAGCCTCGAATACTTGTAAGAATTCTAATTCGGTGACAGACAGACAAAAAAGAAAGGCACTATGTTAATAGCCCTTTAGAAAATCCACATCTAATTCATTTTTCAAAGGAGTCTTTAAAAGAGTTTTTCGATGAACTATTCTATACGTACAAACTCGTTCGTTTGAATAAAGCAAGATATTCTCAGATGAACAAGTCATTGTAAACAAGCAGTGCACAATTCATCAAAGATCTATTTAATTACAAGGAAGTGCAATAAAAAAAATTACTTAGTAATTATGTTGGCAATTAGTTCAAATTAACTTGCAATTCAAATTAAATTTGAACAAATTTATTTTTCTATTCAAAATTTCAAGCTAGTACATTGGCATTTATACCCTTATATTTTACTTTTCTTTTATATCACGATAGAATGAACATCCCATTTTTTCCTACTATGAACACAAATACGTACTAGTTCTCTTTCTTCCTAATGTAGAGATAATTTTCTCATCTGTTGTAATCTTATTCGTTGTACTAGTTCCTCATGTACTATATTTCTGGGATCACAATAGAGCGATATAACCCAAACTCTGCAATAAAGAAAGAGGATTTTATTATTGTAGTTATAGGTTACAGGAACTGGAATCGATCTTCAGTATGTAGAGAGTATGAGGGATGAAACTGAGAGCCCAAACAAGTAGAAGTCACAATGTAGTGAGAATCAAAACAAAAAATTACAACAATATCTGTGGACTTATGTGAACAAAAAGATCTACATCAAGGGCCCAAGCATAATTTACCTTATATTGTATTTTAGTTTATTTTAGTTGTACTTTTGCCATCAAAGTCAACACATTATTATTTCAAAGTAGCTGTTGCCTCCACTTTAAATGATACAATTAGTTATGAGAAAAATTATTATGTTTTAATTATTGTTAACCATTGTTGAATTGAATAATGTAATTCTACAAATTTAAATGAATTATTAGAGAGAGAGCTTTATAGCCACTCAAATTAACACAATGATAATTCATTAAATTTACACATTAAAAAAACTATTTTTTTGATAAAAAAATAAATGACTATAAGATATGGATGCGAATAAAAATTAAAAAACACATAAACATAAATAATATTATTTTATGAATAAAATTGTAAAATTTAATAGAAAAAATACATTATTTAGAACATAAAGTTATAGAAATATTAAAAAATCTCGTATAAATCTGCAAGACGAATTAAGATGTACTGTAATATATGCATAGGTGAGTTAAGATTTAAGACATTTCGTTATTGATCATAAAAATTATTAAATTTTTTATAACAAGTGAATTTTAAACACAGCCTATTAGTTTTAAAAAAAATTAGACTTTCAATAAACTCAGGCAAGCATGCAAGCATGCAAATATTCTAATATTCATGCAATAATTTGGCTTCACTAATGATTGGAGGGCTATCCCTTGTGTCTCCTTCCTACCATTTAATCCCTATGCTTTTTGATTTTATTATTCCCTTCACAATCATTTTGGTTGGGAGCATTTGCCTTCCCCTCTTCATCACAACATTTGCTTCCTTAGTAGTAGGGAAAAAATAAATTAAGAAAAAAAAAAACATGTGACCACCAAAAACTTTTTTTACTTATTTAATCACTTAATTTAGGTATTTATATAGATTATTTCATATTTTAAATATATAATTATACTATTTTTATTAAATTACAACATCTAGTCCTTCGAGATATTAAAAGAGACAGAAATCTAATCATTCATTAATAAGAAAAGAAGCAATTCATAATTATATCTATTGACGGAAAGAAGCGGTCAGAGAATCAGTGGCGCGCAATGCTTCTAGCTCAAAATTAGTGTTAGAGAAATAGTGATCATCTAAAAAAGTGTAGAAAAAATTAATGTGATTTAGGAAAGAAATCTCCTACGTCCACCTGAGCATTAGTGAGAAGAGATTCCACTAAAAAAAAGGAGCCGATCGAGAAGACCGATACAAGGAGAATTACGAATATCGTTCTCGGAGGTTGTCAGGGGATCTCACTTCTAGCTGTCAACTCTCTTTTCTTTCTTTTCTTCTCTTTTCTTGGCGACTCGCCCGAATGTATTTATAGGTGGGTCATATTGGAGTTTAGCGGATTTTTTGGAAGGGGACGCTGAACATTCTGTTGAGCCCATTCCGGTGGTCCCACCACTATCAACCACCGGAAAAACCGATAGTAGTGGGTGGAGCACGCGGCTTCTTATTATTCGGGTCTCATAGGAACCTGTGGAGGCTAAAATATGCAACTTCTTAATCTTCGCAACCGGTGGGAACTTTTATTGGAAATAAGCTATGCTGACGTGGCGCACTGATAGTGACAGCAAGAACCGGCAAAGTATCGTGCCCGCTGTTGTGGGATGCTTTATTATCGTGCCCGATGGTATGGAGGATGCTTGTAGCATTAGCACCATGCCCGATGGTATGGATGATGCTTGTAGCTTTAGCATCGTGCCCAATGTTACGGAGGTTGCCGATAGCTGAAGCATTGTATTCGGGAGGACGATACAGATAGCCGAAACATCGTTATCGATATTGAGGAGGGCCGAAACAGCAGGATCGAGGTCTGAGATCTACAAAAGAGAATCTCGATTAATTATTTTGATGATGACAGATTTGAGAGGGTCCCTCTGGGTGCCATGTATATTGCTGGGATGCGACAATGAATCCAGGTGTAAATAATATATTAAAAGTATGAAATAATATATATAAATATATAAAACCAGGTGTTAAATGAGTAAAACATTTTTTAGAATTGACATATATAATTTTCCCAATAAATTATCTCCTAATTATTGTTTTAGTACTTTTTATCGTGTTGTTAGTAGAAAATAGACTGCCTTTGTAGAATTAATTACGAAGGCATTTGGTCAATGTTATTTTAATATTACGTCATGTTATTTAAAGAAAATAATTTTTTGATTGATAACATATAATTTTGTAAAAACTTGTATCATAGAATCATCATTTAAAAGTAACATCTAGATGTCAAAACATTTAGATTAAATAAAACATTTATGTTAAATTTTTAAAAAAAATGCTCTGTAGCCCCATAAATAATCTTAAACTTTGAATTCAGTGAAGATTACTACTTGCTGGTTTAATGTTATCTTGATACTATATCATATTATTTAGAGAAAATAATTTTTTTTTTAATAATATCTTTAAATAAATTTTAAAAAAATTATAAAATTATCACTTAAAATATGATATCTATATATCATAATATTTAAATAAAATAATATAATATTAAAATAATATCGATTCAAATGCTCCTTTAAATAAAAATAATAATTTTGCCTGTGAATATGTAAAATTACCGAGCTTGAAATTTTTTTTTTTTTTCTGAGAATACTGAACTTGAAATATGAAAAAGCTATTTTCATTCCAAAATACTCCAAATTAATTTATGGAAATTAAAATTATTTGGTTCGGCGTGCAACCGTGCGTTAAGCGTAACGTGTGGATTATGGGCTCCACATACGGAAGAGGCAAAGTGCAGGGGAAATTACATATAACATATTTTATTTAATCAAAAATTATAAATTCTACATAATTTTTAAATAAATCTCATTATATTTTAAATTTTAAGCTCTAAATCTTAGAACATGAACATCAAACCCTAAAGTTTTAAATTTCATAAATTAATTATACATATAATATACCTAAAATTCAATCTAGTGATATAAAAGTCTTTATATGAACTTATGAATTACATTAAATAGGATATAATTTATTAAAGGGGGATTTACATACAGAATATTGAATTCATCACAAATTACGCATTTCACCATAGTTTAGTAAATATTACGGATATCACACTCTGCTTATGGGCTTTACATTTTTATTGTAACATTTCTATTATAAGCAGAGTGTGATATGTATAATATTTACTAAACGATAGTGAAATGCGTAATTTATGATGAATTTAATATTCTGTATGTAAATTCTCCTTTATTAAAATATATTATTTTATAATTTTTTAAAAAAAATATTATGTAAAATATGTAATTTTATTAGATTTGAATATATTGTGTGTGATTATACCTTTTTTTTATTTTGTTTATTTTGTTTGGGATAAAAGACCAGTTTTAGGTAATTGAAATTGCCAGGCATAGACTAAAAACAGCTAAATTTGAACTAAAATAAGCATGCATGTATATGCGACAATAACTCTCACTAGGTATATAAGATGAAAACTATTATGTACAATAATAACAACTAATTTTTTATCCCACTAGGTGAGGTTGACTATATGAATTCTTTATTTTCATTGCGCTCTATCAATTACCAAATTCTTATCTAAATCTAAGTAACTAAAATCACTCCTTATAGTTTTTTGTCATGTCTTCATCTTCCTCTCTATATATGGGCAAGATCAAATAGCTCAATTTTTTTAACTAGAGTTTCAATCGGCCTACAATTTATATGTTCAAATCATCTAAGCCGACTTTCTCTAAGTTTATTCTTAATTGATGCAACATCAACTTTTTTTCGGATATACTCATTTCTCATTCTATCTTTTTATGTATATATCCAGACATCCACCTTAATATTCTTATTTTCGTAATATTTATTTTATTTGTATGTTTTCTCTTTATAGGTCAGCATTCAGCATGAAAACTATTATGTACAATTTAAAAAATTCTTGGCCTCGTTTAGTTTGAGAATTATTTTTTAGAAAAAGAGAAAATATTTTATTTTATAAATTTGATGAAAAAATATGTATAATGTGAAAAAAATTAATTTTAATATTAAAATTTATATTAGATATAAAATAAAATTAATTTTTAATATATATCCAATATGTGTTAGATATAAAAAAAAGTCATTAAAATTTATAATAAATTTAAAATATTAATAAAATAATATTTTGCGACAAATTATGCATCAATCAAACAAAGTTAAGTAATGCTAAAGACTATCAGTTAGTTGAAAATTTCTAGATATGAACTAAAAATTTTTATTTTACATCTAATACAAATACAAATATTAGAATTAATTTTATTTTACGTCTTATATATTTTTTAATATTAAAATATATTTTATTATTATTAAAATTAAAAAATAAAATATTTTATTTCTCTAGCTTAAAAAAAAGTTTGAACGAAACGAGGCTTAAGGACGCATTAATGCTGATCCTTAAAACTCTTAGATTATTATTATTTTTATTTTTATTTTTATTTTTATATTTGATAGTAACTCTTAGGTTATGTTATCCACCTTTTTTTTATGAAAACCACCCTAATCTTAACAAATTATATTTTAACATATCAAATTTCTATTATTTCTTTGAAGAGTCAAAATGTAGTACTTCTTCAGCTAACAATGAAAATCTAAATTTAATTTGCTGTGTATGACAAAGATTTGTGAAATTCAGCAAGACATGTAAGTTCTACAAACCCTAAATAGAGGGGAGATGCTAACAAAAAATAAATAACAAATTAAGGTTATTAATTAATTAATTTCTTATGTTAAAAAAGTAGCCTAGGTGCCATATATTTGTAATAGTTAATTTTAATGAAGATAATTTTTATTTAAAATAATGAATAATATAAAATAAAGTTAGTTTTATATTGAGATTAGTGAGGAATGTGATATAAGTTAATTATTATTTTTGTATGTATAAAAATATGAAATAAAATTAATTTTTATTGTGAATTATATGTATGATATAAAATATAACTAATTTTTAATATTAAATTCTATGAATAATGTGACGTGTTTAACTAAAATTAATCAAGTTAATTTTAAAAGGATAAACAAACATGCCTTAAAAGATTAAATTTATAATTTGCTAACATCTCAACATGTGAGCACATTCTTAATTTTGAATTGAAGTTCATTAATTAGTATGTATCTGATCATAATGAGACAATCTATTATATCTACATGTGATGTAACAATTAATGAAGATTCAAACCCCACTACACATGAAGAGAAGAAGAAAACAAGAAGAAACTTATGAGGTTGAACAATGAATTCATGTTTTTTTTTTCTTTTTTTTCTATGAATTCATGTTTTAAGGGCATGCATGTCCCCACTGAATGCTCTTTGCCCATGCTATTCCAGCAAGGTTTGCCCCATGCTCATGAGAAACACTAAAAAGTCTCAAAAAGGAGAAAAAAAGGTCAGACAATGAAGACAAGAAAATCAAACATATAAAACTTTCAAATCATATAACTATCGTATACGATATGATAATTTTGCAAGAGGAACAAAATAAAATATTATATATGCTAAACCTGTCGAAGGTTGAGATCTTTTACAGTGATTGATAAATTAAGTCATTCATAGTATGTTGATACTGGATTTCGAGTAATATGCTGATGAGGGCAGAGGAGGACCACTGTGACTTCCGTGGCCGAAGAGGGCGGGGAGTGACGCCGGGTGATGTCCTAAGAGAAAGAAATCACTGAGGCAAAATGCGGCTTCTGGCAGACTTCTAGGTCAAATAATGAGTGGTGAGAGGGGTGCAGGAATGAATCGTCCCACATCAGAAAGAGAGGGAGATCCTGAGTTGTATAAGTAGATAACATGATCTCAAATGGTAGAGGCGCCTTTTGGGGCAAAACCGTGAGGCTAGTGATGGAAAACTCCGTAGTTGAGCGTACTTAGGCTGGAGTAGCACTGGGATGGGTGACCTCCTGGAAAGCACTCAAGCACACAGTCTTCCTAAAACCGAAGCGGACAATACCTCTACAATGAGATCACGGGATGTTACAACCACGATCACGTTACTCAGAATACTGGGGCAGAGGTGCCAAGAGACATCCAGAAAAAATACAAGAATTTAAGGTAGTTCAGGGATCACTCTCTTATGTCCACCGAAAAGTCGCAAAAAGTGGGCTTCACTCATGTACAGAAAAGAGTTTAGTCAAGAGATCGGTACAAGAAAAAACAGAGTGTACATGCTAGCTCCTTTCTTTTTGCCTTCTAGAGCTTTATCTAGAAGTACTTATAAATGAGTTATAATAGAGTACAATAGATTTTTGAGTTAAAATATTATAATTATTGGCTCCATGCCATCCAACCCATGTTTGTCGGCCTTGAGAAGACTGTAGATAGTAGCAAGGGCACGCGGACTCTCCATCAGCGCAAATGGCGGAAATCTACACTGAGCATTGTGCTGACTTGGTAGACTCTACTAGGTTGAGGTAGCGGCGAGTGTCGTGTCCTGATATCACTAGCTTTGATTATGCGAGAAGTTCGATATAGGACGTTCGTTAACAGCAGTTCGACAAGTACCTTTTTAGTCCATCTCCGAACTCCCCTTGAGCTCTTGCCACATAAGCTTCTTCATGTACACTCCAGATGTGCTGACGCATATCCAGATACAGTATAGTATTTGAAAGAGTAGTACTCAACTATTGTAAAAGGTAATTTTTTTTAGCATTTCACTATTCTGCTGTAAAAATCAAGGCCATTTACAATGTTTAACTTGTTCAACCATTATAAATAACCTATCTATAAGGCCTTTTACATCACCTACGCATGTGTACCATTGAATATACTTCTATTTTTAAAAATTTATTTTTAGATTATCCTTTACATATATATATATATATATATATATAACATAATTTTGCGTCAAAATTATGGCACATTTGGCGCCAATAAATTACAATTATAATCAATTATTTCATATGATAAAATTCATATAAAATTAACACATTCCACCAAAGATAAAGATACACCCAAGATCCAACACAAACTAATACAAGTAGGTATTGATATAAATAATGATATAAAAATAAAAAAAAGGGTGCGAAGTATGGTGCTAAAAAACTTGAATAAGTATCAAAGATACAAGAAAGTTTTGAATCTCTTCTAACTTGACATCCATTTAGATGAACGCCCAATGGAGCATGAGTTGTATGATTTACAAATTGATCTATAATAAGGCCTCATTTGGTTCGAGCTTTTTTTTTTAGACAAGAGAAAAAAATATTTTATTTCTTAAGTTTAATGTGAGATAAAATTTATTTTAATATTAGAAAGTGTGAAAATGTGAAATACTTTTAATTTTAATATTCGTATTTGTGTTTGATGTGAAGTAAAGTTAATTTTTATAGTTGAAATTTGTGTTGGACAAAAAATTTACCTCGAACCAAACGAGGCCTAAGAAAACTAATGATTTAAATGGATATGTGATATTTGCCAAAATATATATCATATACTTAGAAAAAATAGGAGATTGATCAGCTTGACGTCAATCTTGATGAATCCATATCTGAGAATCACATTATAGTTTTCTTACTACAATCTCAGAGGTACACACCACCTATCCCATATATAATTACACAACTAATTCCTTGCGAACTCCAAGCAGTTCGTCGATATTATATGCGCTCTCTTGCATGTTTTGATCAATAGAGAACTTGATGTAACAAACTATTTTGAGAGTTTATGGTTGTTAATATAGAATTCTTGAAATCTTTTTTAGGATCTTGAAAACAGTAGTGTGTTTTCTCCTGCTACAATTATAGTTTTCTCTATATATGAGATTTTTTTTATATTATTGACATTCCTTTCTTTTTTTTATTATTCTTTGATTTTGCATCAATCAATGTATTCGTATTATTGTGATTTTTTGTGTTTTCACTGTACATAGAAGATGGTGTTGTTGACTATTCTTAACATTAATGGGTCACCACACAAAATTATACTATAATACATTTTACATTTGACATTGTTAAAACATTACACTACAATTAATATAAAACATATAAAAGTAATGAGAAGGAGCATACTCCTATTCTAACAAAAATTACCTAATTTAATAAAATGTGTTAAATTGGCTGCAATATTTACATTACATTGCACATGAGTGAGTTCACAAAAAATGAATAAGAGAAGTATGTTTTCAATATACTTAAACATATGAGCTTTATATGAGCTATCATAGCAGTATATTTTTGTAATTGAAATACATGAGAATAGTGATTTTCTTTTATTAATGTCAAATACTATGAATTCTCTTTTTACGAATATTAAGGAATGAAATGTTGAGAAAAAGCTTGTTATTATCATAAGCAACATACGTATTCTTGGGACATGAAAAATCTTGATAAAATATAGTAAAAAGTTTTTTTTTTTTATAGAAAAATATAGTAAAAAATTGGTGTGGATTAAAGCCAAACATATGGAAATAATAATCCTAAGCTAGGCTTGCTTATGGCTTTTGTCCTAAGTTTGCTCTAACAGAGCTAGCTATGCCCCAATGCATGCTATGTTTTTAGGGCTCACCTGCCTGGCTAGCACTCTGCACATGGAGGGGTCTCCTTCTAAAAAATAATCAGCTTAGGTCTCCCCTGTGAGTTATCTCTGGCGGCCACCAAAAGAAACACGCTATGCAAGTGCATGAACCCCGCATGTGTGCCACAAGTATAACTACAAAAAAATATCATTTTGTACTATTTTTTTCACTATTTTGCATCATTTTTTTATCTTTTTATAAAATATTTTGTTGTATGATATTTTTTTGGTTTTTATATTTATACAAAGTTGAAAAATATCAATACAAAATAAAAATAAGCTCATACAAAGCAGAAAAAATTATATAAAATAAAAAAAATTATAATAGGCATAGTATGAGTAGTTTGCAATATTGTATAGACTTATTTGTATTTTGTACTGGCTTTTTTACTTATGTATATATACGAATGAAATAATAAATATCATATGACAATAAACTTTACAAAAAATAAAAAAATTATATGAAGCGATGAGAAAATGGTGTGAAACTACATTTTCTCACCGTTATGCCTATAGAACAACATGAAAGACCTGCACACTTGCATGACACACTCCTATTGATCGTCTAAGGAATGACATAGACCTAAACACACACATATACATACATACATACATATATCTATTTATGAAAAAAAATATAAAAATACATATATATATATATATATATATATATATATATATATCTATGCAAGTGTGAGTGTTTTAATGTTAAGCAGCTTCATGAAATACAAAAAGCTTCATAGGTGGTTGTTGATTCTCTAGATTTAGATGCATGTCCAATTACACCAAATGGTATTTTATCACATTTTAAACAAACAACATCAATAATAATAATAATATTTATCACATTTTATACAAATTTTAATATAAAAAATTTTATTTTATTTTACATTTTCAATCATTTTTAATGAAATCATTTATTTTTATTTTATATCTTATATCATTTTTAATATAAACAATTAAGTTTATTTTTAAAATTAATTAATGCATGGATTGAAATTAATGTTTTTTTTTTTATCTAGGATTGAAATTAATATAAATATGAAATAAAAATGAATTTTTTATATTGAAAGCCGCATGTGATCGATGTGATAAAATTTTAACTAAATTGGTGACCTAAATAAAATTTGAAATTCATAAAAAATAACATGCAAAATATGAACCTATATTGAAGGTGGGTCAAATCTCATGAACCCAGATACAATTTACCTATTTTCATAATTATTTCATATATATAATTACATATTGTTTTCTACCACCCAAACTTACGGAAAATTATATATATATGTGTGTGTGAGATCCTGCTCATAATTTAGGGGTGATAATATATAATCCTGACTTAGACTTGACTTGATAATTATACGAGTATGTATCATCAATTTTTATTTATTTATTAAATAAATTAAATTCAAATGAATAATTAATGGGGTGGAGTTAAATTTAGATTACCTATTTATAAATATTTATTCTATAAATAATTTAGTTTAAATTTAATTTGAGTTATATATATATATGCTTAAAAAATGATTATTCTATTATCTGTTTGATTAATTTTATTGTAGATTTGTTAGAAATAAAGTTGAAGTTTTCTTTTCTAAAGTATTTATTTTGTTTTCAAAAAGAAAATTAATTTCCATTAATATAAGTAAATGTCTACATATTTTTGGTCAATTAATGAGAAGGTAATCTTCAATCTTTGTTTAATTTCTTTCTCTCATAAATAAACTATACTGATCTAAACTCCATCAAAACAAAAAATAAAAAAAATATTTATATATTGATCTAACCACCCAACCTCATATAAACTATATCCGGCATAAAAATATTATACTAAAACATGATGAAATTTTGTTCAGCTAATTCATTGATGGTGATATTTGACCAACAAAAAACAACCATCAGAGAGATGACAAAGACCCACCTGCAATTTCAATAAGGGTAAATTACACTCAGGTCTTTGAGTTTAAGACTCAATAAAGCCTAAGTTCAGGATTTTAAAACTATAATATCGGGATCTCTGAGTTCTTAATAATTTATCAAATGTATTTTTTTTATTATTAATTTTTTTTTTTAATTACCATTATATCCCCCTCTCTCTCTCCCGCTAATCCCTGCGCGTGCGATGGACGATCGTGGCCATCGGCGGGTCGCACGCGCGGCCGTACTTGCTGCCTCGCGCGGGGCCTGCAACTCGCCGACGGCCGCGGCCGTCCCTTGCCTTCGCTAGGGCTGTCGGCCACGACAGTCCCTGCGCCCTCGTGCGTGTGACCCGCCAACGGCCGCGGCCGTCCCTCGCGCGCGCAGGGAACAACATGAGAGAGAGAGGGAAGGTATAATGGTAATTTTAAAAAATTAATAATAAAAAAAAAATAACAAGAACCCATTTGATAATTTATTAAAAACGCAGGAACCCCGATGTTAAATTTTAAAAATTTGAACCTGTGAAATATTAAGCCTCAAATTCAGAGACCTAGATATAATTACCCTTTCAATAATATTGCGAAGATATGCTGCGGATTTCGATTCCTTCGGCAAATTTCTATCTCGACATTTCGAAACAGTATGCTTGATTGTGATGCTCGAAAAATCGATACAAATCACAACACATGACAATCAAATACAAGATTTGGGAAGTTTGCCTAAATTTGAAATATTAATTAGGTGCACGCATGATGCACAATTCTGAATTACATGTAGGCCTAGCCAACTATACACATGCAATAACCCCAGACCACCAAGTCCAACTGATTCGTTTGCAAACTGGCTCACAATTAATTCAGTTCAGTTTTACATCAAAATTAGATTAGCTAATCTATTAATTTATGTGATATTTAATTATTTATTATTTAAGAATAATAATGAATTAATAAGATGATCATGAGTATATTTATTATTTTAAACATTTATTAATATTTTTAAATAGATATCATTATTTTATTAATCAGATTCAGCTTACTTTTATAATGTTTAAGCACACAACTATATATTCAATCAAAGAAAATTTCACTTAATTGACAAGAAATATATGGATACATAATTTTTTTTTTAAAATAAATGCAATACAAAGTAAATTAAGACAATCATTTACATTAATCGAACGTATAAATCATATTATTTATTTATGAGACAAATATCAAACGATTCTTTTGGATATATAGTTTCATGCTAAAATTAATTTCCAACAGTAAATTAAAAAAATTACTGTTTGACGTGAGGACTAAATCAGAACCAAAATGATACAAATTTTTAAAAAAATAATAATAATAAATAATTTTTTTAATTATTCTACACAAATTTTAATATAAAAAATAAATTTTTTTAATCATTCTACACAAATTTTAATATAAAAAATAAATTTTTTTAATCATTCTATACAAATTTTAATATAAAAAATATTATTTTACTTCATATACTCAATAATTTTTAATAAAAAAATTAACTCAAATGATTAAAAAAAATTATTTATTATTATTATTGTTGTTTTTTAAATTAATATCATTTTGATCCTGATTTGATCCTCGAGCCAAACAGAACCTTTAAGTCAAATATTTACATGCACTTCCTATCCTAGGTTAACTTATGTTTTCTATTTTTTTAACCTAACTAAAATTATATTTAACAGTCATAAAAAAACATATAGATTATAAAAAAGGACAAAAAATGAAATAAAACATATTTTAAAAAAAAACAGAGATGAAAATATAGATGTTGCAATTAATTAGCCCTTAAATGAATTAAGGGCTATATTAATCTTAGTTATATGTATTAATTTTAATTAAGTTAAAATAATAAATGACAAATAAAACTATGAGAGTGCTGCCTATAAATTTATTTTCAAAATAGAGATGCTTATACATATTTGACCAGGGGATCCCGTCGTGCCGCCTGTAAAAAAGTGTTCGTTGAAGGTAATAGAAATAAATTTCTCGAATTAATAATATTTCTTTACAAGTTAAAATTTTCAATTTAATTGCTAGCAAATATATATGTGTGATAATTAGAAAGACTTGCACACAAGATATCGACATCAGACCAGCTATAATACAATAGAATTAATTAAAATATATATATATATATATATAATATTATATATATATATAATATTTTTTGTGCTACATGTATGTATATATACACATATAACAAGCTTAAATTGTTAATTATATGATATTATTGCTATGTTATCATAGATGTATTAATTTACAAAAAGAACTAAATTAAAGGTAGCTCTTAATTCGTAACAATAATTTTATTTTTGAAAGTTCTTTATATATAACGAGTACCAAATACTTAAAATAGTAAATACATCGAATCAAATGAGACCTATAACATGCATATAAATATATATATATATATATATATATATTTATAATGTTCACACTATATATATTCAACCATGATAATTCACCAGCATTGACAAAGGGAACAAGCAGAGCCCTTTCTTCCTCAGCTCAGAGCAGTCTGTAGCCCTTCTTCCCACACATCCCACTTCCTCAGCTTCTTCCCTTTCCATCTTCTCCTGCAGAAAATATATTTAAGCAATATTCTCTCAGGCCCTTAACTATAAATAAATAAAACTGATATAGCATAGAGAAAAATAATTACAAAGAAGTACCCGAAAATAGCCTTTATTATCATCATCTTCCCCCTTCCCCATAACTTCACCAGCCTTTGGACTATTTACAGGAGAACTTGCAGTATCTTCCAAGTGATTATCCTCCAAGAGCCTTCTCGCCTTCTTCTTCTTCTTGCTGGAGATGGGCAGCTTCCATGCAGCAGAGGAAGTGGCATCAGAGACCATGGAGGAGCCAGCGGTAAGAGCAGAAGAAGTGCTCGATATGCCATTGGAGGCGGCTTCTTCGATCGCTTTTCGATCATCGGAGGCCATGAAGTCTTCGAGGTAGAAGGTCCACCCGCTCTCACCGGAGGAGGAGGAAGAAGGAGGCTGTTGGGAGTGATGAGCCTTGCTCGAGGGGAGGCTTGGATCCTCCATTTTTGAGAGGTGGAATTGAGAATGGTTGAATGGAGTTGGACATATTTATATTGCTTAGAGGAGATGAGAGAGAGGGGTGGGGGCCAAAGATTAATGGTAGAAAATAAGATTAATTTCATATGAGTCTTTGAAGTTTAATTCATATTTTGCATAACTTCATAGCTTTTCAATGATCTTGCATGTGTTTCACATTGTCCCGAGTTTTTTTGGTCGTATCAAAGAGGTTAATTTGTCAAACCTAAATACACGTGTAATACTGCAATATCTTTTTTCTATTATATATTTTTCTTCCACTTTATTATTCTTTTTTCATTGGTTAGTTACTCTTTTTTGATGAATTATATATCATATTCTTAAAACACACATATTTACAGACTAACACTTAATTGAAATCGAAAACTATTTATTTAAACTTTAAATTGTAATACAAGTAAAGGGTAATTAGTACTAATAAAATTATAAAATTAATTATAATACATGATTGAAGGATGATATAGCTAGAATGAGATCGACAGACGAGAGACACTTTGACTTGTTATTTTATTAAAATTATAAAATTAATGGCTGAAAATATTTAAATAGTACGTATCTAAACGAGTAAAACAACTCGATTATTTCACATGAAAATAAAATTGGCAAAAAGTTAAGTTTTCAAGAGTATATGTTCCCTATATGAAAGAATGCCAAACTTAAAAGATTTTAAGGTGAAATTTGCCAATTTAACAAAGTGGGTGGATGAGATTGAGAAAGACTCCAGTGAAACATTCCCTCTTTTGTGAACAAGAAAACCATGCCTTCAAGAAAGTGTTTTAAGGAATAAGAAAAGTTTGAAACTATAAACTAATTGCACTACACAACCTTTTTGTTTTCATTAACTAATTAATATTGTGGATACTGTTTGGTACATTATCCTTTTCAAGAAGATTTTGTTTATTCTATTATTTTTTTGTCGAGATTATGTTATTTAAAAGAGTAATTAAATTGCATCAAACTTTTGCATCTGGGCCTCTGAGATCAGAAAGGTATTGTAAATTACTCCTAATTTTTTAAAAATTTTGATTTGGCCCTTAAAATTATAAAAAATATTGAAGATTTAGTCCTTCTTTAAAATCACACCATTGTCTTTGATATTTTTCATGAAAAGCATGAAATTTGATTTATTTTTTTTCTATCAATTTAAAACATTTAAACTCTCTGTTCTCACCTCTCTCTACAAAGTTAAAATTTAAAATATTAAAAAAATTTAAAATTTAATTTCTCATATTTATTAATTTTTCTCTCTAAAAACTTAAAATTAAAATATAAAAAATATTAATATTTTAAAATAATATTCTAAAACATTAAACACTTAATAATAATGTTAAAAATTTAACAGCTAATTTAATAACTCTATCTTAGCTTGAACTAAATCACAATATTTTTACAATTTCAAATATTCAAATGGATGTTTTTGAAAAACTTGGACTAATTTGCATCACATTTTTGAACTCAGAGGCCCTGATGCAATCTATCGTATTTAAAATGTAAATGATCTAAAGAATTGTACTAAAAAAGAAAATAAAAATTGAAGACAAAGAAAGAAATTTTATCAATGTTGAAAAGTTAAACAACATATGGTATTGTAATTCACATTTAAATGTAATATGTAAAAACACATTATATACATATTTGTATACATATTAAATACTAAGCTTTAATATTTATTATATAAATATAAAAATTTTAGCTTCCTCTTTTTATCTCAATGCCCATATTTTTCATTTCACTATGCATCCCACTAGCCACAAAATTTTTAGAGATAATTACCTGCATTTCATACCATTTCACTTTATTTATTTAGTTAATTATGCTATGCACACTCAAAACATTATAAAATCTTACATACACACACTTAAGTTAAAATTTAGTCAAAATCTATTTAAAAAAAAATATTTCGTTAGTAAATTATTAAAATTATATTTTTACTTTTAACAGTATATATTTTTTTTCTTCCTCGATGTCACACTAAAGCGCTGATCTGTCCTAAAATTAATTCACGTCACGGATGTTTCCTTCCCTTACCACAACCTAAAGATCAAAATTTTAAAATTTTCACTTAAAATATATTTAAATATTATTAAAATAATATGATGAACGGTTCAGATTTTTTGTAACCTAACTATAGTTTGATTATTGGAAAACTATAATTGCTTATTATAATGAAAACAAGTGAAAGTGTATGTATATAAGATTTTATAATTTTTTGAGTGTGCATAGCGTAATTAATTAAGAATGGATGGATAATGCATAAATAAGGCGAAATGATATGACATGTAGGTAATTATCTCAAATTGTCATCGTTATTAGTCCCACTCTTTTTCATCTCTCTTCTATTCTAGTCGTTAGCTCATTTTCATATTTCTTTCATTTCTAACTTGAAATTTTATGCCACAAGCTTGGTTAAGAGGCTAAGTTTTAAAATTTTTTATGATTGATAGATGCAATGCATTTATAGTGGTTAATAGAAGTGGTTAAAATAAATAAGTAAAATAATTGAAGTTAATTAGAATTTTTTTATAAGGCATAACTCTTTTATATATAGATAAAAAAAAAACTTTTTGGCACTCACATGAAAATTATAATTGTAATAAAATTATTTTTTACATATTATTGGGAAACTTATTGATATTGATTTAAAATGTCAAAAATAACATTTTTTAATTCTGAAAATGAAGTAATGTATAACAAATTTTTATAAAAAAAAATGTCATTAATAAATTTTTATATTAAAATATCTTTAATATATATATATATATATGTAAATTAAATTGGATTTTAATATTAAGATTATGTAAACTGTTAAATATGAATAAATATAACTAAAAACTGCCTTTTTTTTTTTTGATAAAAACTAAAAAATGTCTTTGCAGTAGAAGAGACTGAGTACAATATGAGTCAAATCAGTCATCCATCAATCATTCCAACAATAATGTTTATATCTACCAAGTTTTAATGCCACAGTAACACAGATAAACTCCAATTTTGAAATGATAACATAAAAAATAAATGTAAAATTTAAATTATTTGTTGTTTATTTATTTTCCCTAGAAATAAAAATCTCTGAGCTACAATTTGCTTATCAAGATTTGATTCATTATTTTAATAAAAAAAAGATTTGGTTCATTAGGTAATAGTCCAAGTTTAATTTTATAATTATAAAAAAAAATTAATTTTGTAAAATATAAAATAAAATATTTTAAAAAAATACAATTATTTGTTTTATAGTAAGATTTTTTTTAAAAAAACTTGTTTCATTTAGATTTTCCCTAGAAATAAAAATATCTGAGCTACAATTTGCTTATCAAGATTTGATTCATTATTTTAATAAAAAAAAGATTTGGTTCATTAGGTAATAGTCCAAGTTTAATTTTGTAATTATCAAAAAAAAATTAATTTTGTAAAATATATAATAAAATATTTTAAAAAATACAATTATTTGTTTTATAGTAAGATTTTTTTTTAAAAAAACTTGTTTCATTTAGATTTTCCATAAAAATCTCTGAGCTACAATTTGCTTATCAAGATTTGATTCATTATTTTAATAAAAAAAAAGAGATTTGGTTCATTAGGTAATAGTCCAAGTTTAATTTTGTAATTATAAAAAAAATTAATTTTGTAAAATATATAATAAAATATTTTAAAAAAATACAATTATTTGTTTTATAGTAAAATTTTTTTTTTAAAAAAAACTTGTTTCATTTAGATCAAGTACCACATGAATACAATATAGAATTATTTGGATACTAGTTGATTTAATTTTTTCATAGTTGAATTTTAATATGAGCATTATAGACATTTTCATACCAGGCCCAATTATATGGGCTAAATATTTATAGCTGGCCCATTAAAATTTGTAAGAAATCGGAACGAATTGACATGCACTCAACTCGTTTATTTACTTAAAGGCGAAATTCGGCCCAATACATACATACTCTACACAGGTTCGGTCTATTTGAAGTCTAGTTAGAGGCCGACCTGAGCAAAATTATTTGAAACTGGAACCATACCATACTCGAGAATCACAGAAATCGAATCGGTAACAGCCCACAGAGTGAACCCAAAGATCAGAAGATTCTTAATTCTTTCAAATATTTTAAAATGAACCTGAGTGATTTTAAAAAAAATGATTGCATATAAAATTTTTTTTAAAGCTATAACCACGTCAATACACGCAAATACGTAGCCGACATTAGCTGAACTTGCTAAAGCTATATTTTCCGAAGTAAAAAGAAAAAAAAAGCAAATGAGCAGGTTTGCGAATAAATATTGCTATTGTGGGTAAATTTTGAGCTGAGTTTGCTCTTATTTATTCGACACGGGTACATCATTTTCGGGATTGAGATGTGATTGGGACTTCTATATATAACTGAATTAATCAGAGGCATGAATCTTTCAAAAACAATATTATAGCATTTCAATTTTTTATTTCATTTTGTTTAATAATTTTAAGAGAAAATATGAACAAACATTGCATATAATAAGTTCCATTTGAATCGTCTAGCTTTGCTCCGAATCTTTAAACATATCATTTTCAGCTCCCCTGCGGGTGGTTTAAGTCAATTGTTACTTGTTTTTATTGGTTTAAGTCGGTTGACATTTTGGGGTATAAGTCAGATTGTAGTCGTAATTGGATAGCCATAGTTGAAGGTGAAGTTAAATCACCTCTTTTTTAAGAAAAACACTGCTTTATGTTTGAGCTAAGTTGGGGTATGAAATTCTTACTTTATTTTTCGACAATGACGCTAACGAGCTTATTATTCTATGCCATAACAAAGTTGATGATAATAGAAAACATGCAACTAAGAAATCCAGCCGTCATCATTTCAATTCCTTAATAAAAAACATTAGTGCTTTGTTATTTGCACGATTTTCCCTACCTAAATTAAAAATTATGGTAGTACAATTCGAACTTGAGATTCCCTATTATTTAGATATGCTCGTTCCAATTAGACTAGAGAAATATCACTCCAATTTGTTCATATTCTTTGCTTTCGATAAAAAATAAGCATGGATGTAAATATCGAGTCAATGATAAATTTTTTGAAAATTTTGCGTTATTCCATGAGGTAAGATGTTCGACTCATTATTATTTTAAAGTTTCACATAACTTGTTGGAAATATGTTAAATGTATCAATTTAATTTAATATCTATAATTAAATTTACAAGGTATTATATATTAACTAGAAGCTAGAGGCATATTCCAGTGGTTCATCTTTGGCACCTACTTCATATTGGAACATGCATTTATTTAGTTCAATAGATTGAGCAAGGTTTAATTAATTGGTTTGATGGGCTTTAGTGGGCTTTAGAAGCCTAGGCTTATTGGGCCTTTAGCCTGTGAACAGAACAGGAGGGAGGCCCAGCCCAAAACCTTATTAGGAAAAAATTGAAAATATATTTAACAATTACTTTGAATTGAAATATATATATATATATATATGATAATAACAATTACATTAAATTATAACACAGTAGTTGAGTGCGAATATGAATACAAAAAGATTTTGATTCTAAATCTCATGTTTCTCACCTTTTTTTTTCTTTATTTTTTTCCATTAAAAATATTGATTAGAGAGCCCGAATTGAATTACATATTGAATCAAAATCGAGTCATTTTGAATCTAAGTCATGTTTGGTTTGATCTAAAAACTATTTGAACTTGACATTGTGATTTTGTGTGAACCTTACCATATCTGTTAATTATAATCTCTCTTATTTTTTTAGCAGGAAACAAGAATACTTTATGTCAATATGATAATTCTCGTTTTATACAGGTTCTTATATTATATTAAATAAATTTTAGTTTCGATTGACATCATAAGTTGCAGTAGTTTCATTTTAATTTTGATAAAGATTAAACTATATTCTTTTTATTTTAATTGGAAACTCAAATATTCCTATCAAAACTCTTGTAATTTTGGGACAATTTTTTAAACCTTTATTTTTTTGGTCAAAACTAAAAGTGCATGGCAAGTATTTATGCCAAAAATGTCAAAACCTAATTTACCATAAAACTATCAAAACTGAAACTATCATAAAAGTGTTAAAACTGAAACTACGATAAAATTGTCAAAATTGAAACTACTATAAAACAATCAAATTTGGCTATTAAGACTAGTACTTCCAACTCGTGAATTGAAACTGAAATTATATTTTAAAACCTTACCACATTAGACTCATTTCAACTTATATTGTAAATATTTAAAATGATATGAGCCATAAATACCTAGATTCATGAGGAGAGATTTGACTGAAGGAGGGATATCCCAACAATATACATACCATTATTCAATAACTACGTATTTATAATTGGAGCAATTTTATACCCATATATTGCCTTATTCTATAATGTATGATAATATTATAAGATAAAGAATGATTATCAGCAATGCATTCTGATACTCAATATAAATTTTGTAAATATGATTGTAAGGTACATCCAATTTTTAATGTTTCAGGTGCTATTGTTGAAAGATTTCATCAAGATTAGTGCAATGCATTATTATGCTACGAGAAAGATCATCTTGTGTAATAGAATTGAATAAAACAACATGTTATGTTGAGATTAAAAAAAAAAGAAAGATAAAAATAGAGGACTAGTTATATTGAAAATTCAGGGAATAATGAGTAATATTTGTCGACAATTTTTCTCCTCTTTATAAAATGATATAGCTTGATAATTGTTCATAACATTTTTAATCATGGAGGCAATTAATTATCTTAGAGAAATAAGTGTTTCTTATTGTTGGCATAGTACCAAGTTCAAATTGGTCTACTAATAATCGATTGTATTAGGTGAAAAATGAGATGAAGCTCTTAAAATTATATATCCCGAAAATCCTAGAATTTTTTAGCATTGATTTTAACCAATATATAGTTGAGGAAATAATATAATGTATTATCCCTTCAATTAATGAACAAAACTAATATCCAAATATCCTAAAAGTTTTGAGCTATGTAACATTGTTCATAATAAATGCTCTACCTTGAGGATCATTCTCTTCTCAAGGGTATAGAAGTCTTTGTTAGAACATCATATCATAACTTGACCTTGAGGGAAAAAATTATTGTGAGGCATTGGGCTTTGAGGTTTATTCTCAAATAAATTAGTCATGAAAATATCTACCTTGGTGGTCAAGGTCCAAAGATCAATTATATTGTATTATTGTGGTAGTAATTAATTGTACGTGTAGCCGAAGTCTTTTTGATCAAAATTGATGACGAATAACTTGTTGAAGAAATCGAGTGAGCGAAAATTCATCTAATTGTATATGATTAAAATGAGTGATTAACCAAAGTATAATTTAATAATCTCTTAAAATTAATGAAGTCTTAAAAAATTATATTAATTTCTACATCAAATTTATAACCAATGCATGATAGAGAATTATAATTAGATTGCTTATTGGTCGATGAACCATTATAGTCATAAAAATCTATACATCTTAAATTTGATGGCTAATATTCATTTGGGCATGGCATATGCCCCACAGCCTTTATTTCTTATTTTTTGACTTAATCTTCATCATAAAAGTTGCCACTAATTTTTTTTGATGATTGTCATGTTGAAATATTGACAAAAGACTTCTAACAAAAGCATGAAATTTATAGATCAAATGTGTTAATAGTATAAATGAATATATTAAAGAAAAAATTATATTTATTACCCTTAAAAAATTCTTTTTCATAGGCAGCACCTCAGCCCTAAGTCAAATATTTACAAATAGCATCTCCTAAGTCAGATATTTATAGACATCACTCTCTATTTTGAATGTAAATTTACAGGTAATATCCGCATGCTAATTTTTTTTATTATTTTTTTAACCCAATAATAGTTAATACATGTAAGAAGATCATATCTATCTCGTATCAAGGAGATTCACACTAATATAGTTATTTAAAAAGGCATAGATATTAAAATGAAATAAATTTAGAAAAAAATACAAATGAAAAACATATATGATTAATTTTATTTAAGAGTTAACTAACAATAGGGAGTGGATTTCATTTAATTGAAGGACTAGATATAATTTTAGTTATATTTATTAATTTTCGTTGAATTAAAATAACAAATAAAAATTAGCATGAGAATGTTGCTTATAAATTTACATTCAAAATAAGGGGTTTGTAAATATATGTCTTTACAAGATGTAAATTTCTCATTATTAAAATTGCTTATATGATAAGTGATTAGCAAGAAGTAAACTAACTTAATAAAAGTAATTAATTTTTGATCAAAAAAATAAAATAATTAATTAAAATCAGATGACAAAAAGGGTACAAAGTCACAGATATAATTGTGGCATTCAAAATTTTTATAGTAATTATTTTTTCATCACTGGGTCTAATTAAGCTTCTAGCTGCCTGTCAAATATGAGATTGACTTCTTCAAAAGAGAGAGAGAGAGAGAGAGAGAGAGAGAGAGACTCATTCTCATTTTTGGGGCTGATGGTCAAAAATAGTCAAATTGAATTAAATAAGCAACACTTTTGTCTAGCATTTGACATATACCAAACATGACTTAAGAAAAATAAAAGAAAAATAAATTAAGTCATGCTTCATGATATTAATTTATGCAATTAAATGCCATTCTCCTACCAACACACTAATCATTTTGTATGCACTTAAATGACTCTAAAATCAAATAAGCATTCATGAATCACTTAGGAAACTTCATTTATTAAAACAAATTAATATATAAGTGTCAACATTGCTAGCTAATTCCTCAATCAATGAAGTACTCCAACAACATTTTTACAAAAGAGTTATTTTTGAATCAAGAAGAATAATATAAGAAAAATAATAGAATCCGTCGATCTAATTATGATTAGGAAACACCAGCCTTACATTAGTTGAGGTTAATTATAAATAGATCGATCTGATGATGACATAAAAGAGATCAACTTTCAGGCCAGTGTCGAACCTATTTACTCCTTGCCAATGATTCATTTAACGAAGTTCAATTCTTACTATTTTTTTGCTTCGATATCAAATTATTCATAGATTTTAATATCGTTATGTGTGTTTGCAAAATTTAATTAAATTTAGATTAAAATATTTTTTAATTAAACATTATGCATGATCTAAAAGAAAATTAATTATTATGATAGAATGCATGAGAATGTGATATAAGCTAGTAATTATTATTTTAGTATGTGTCGAAAATATGAAGTAATTTTTTTTAAAATATGTGTATCATGATATGAAATATATATAATTAAATTTTAATATTTAAATTTATGTATAATGTGATATGCTAAATTAAAATTAATAAAATATATTAAAATTAAAATTTAGTTAATTCTACTTTTAAAAATTTTTGTCAAAAAGTTTATCAAAAAAAAAATTATTAAAAATTATAATAATATTGAGTGTAGTTAGAAGTACACAAATTTGAAGATATCAATATTCATATGTCAAGAATATGATAAATTGGTTGATGGTAGGTTGAGTTATAAATTTACAATTTATGGCAAATTATTGATGTGCTATTATAATTTAACTATAATTAAGTTTTGATTAGTATTTTTTAAATATTTCACTTGGTCAATATAATTTAAATAGATACTTAAAAGAAAACTAAAATAAAAATTAAAGTGAATGATTTTAAAAAATATAAATTAAAATATAATTATAGATAAATTATAAGAATCTATTAATAATTTACCCTATAATTTATTATATTGGCATTTTTTTTTCTTTTGATGTATGTATTGGTTATATATGTTATAGGGTCATGATTTTGGCAAATTTAACAAACTTAATTAACATGTCAGGTGGAACACAAATGGCACCCCAAACTGGCTTTTAAATTTCAGGGCTATTAATATTCTAGGATTTTTTGTTTTAATAATAGACATCAAACTTATTTAAATGCCTTAATCATTGTTAATTATTTAATGACATGCATGGCTGGTATTTTTTATTTTTTTTTTGGAAGAGGGAAGGCTGGCTTTATTTTATTAAATATAGTGCTTCTAACTCTTTCTTAAATGCAAGTTTAATGCAATTACATTTGAAAACTATTATAATATCCTAATTAATCCCAAAAATATTGGGTCAAAATTTTATATTTTCTCCATTAATGACTAATCATTTCTATCTATGCTGCATTAAGTGCTAATTGTAGGAGTGGTAGTTAAAGCTTTTTGTTTTTTTGATAAACTTGAAAACATTAAATTAGATCTAATACATAATTATAATTATCTTCTAACTTTAAAGTTCAGGTCATTTGATAAAATTTATTAATTATCTGAATGTGAAACAAGCCTTATGATGTAGAATTCATTCACATAATGCTACTCTCCTTTCAATCAGTGGACCAATCCTAACTCCATCAAATACTTTTTTTTGAAATTCGGCCGTAGCCTATAATACTATAACAGTAAAAAAAGATACATCAGGTACAAAAAGTTCGATCCTCGTCAAGAATCGCACAAAAATCGAGTGGGAGGGACATGCCCCTACGCCACTCTAAATCATCTAAACAAGAAAATGAAGCTACAAAATCTACCGCTCTATTAGCGGCTCTATATACATGAGATATCTTGTACGCCTTAAAGGCGCGAAAAAGGTTGGCGATCTGGGCCATGATCTTGTCGGGAGGGTGTCCTCTGGCTGTCCGGTGAAGGTTCGCTCGCAATAGTGATGGCAGAGTCGCCCTCTATCTAATTTTCGTCCGCCGTATCCGCCCACTCCTGGGCGGCTGTCATCGCAATAAGAGCTCCCGTCGCTTCTGCTGTAGGAGTGGCATGAGTCGACAATACTTTTATCATTGGCATAGTGTCGGCCATAGAAATCGATGCAAATAATCAATCAAGGAAACCAGATGTTGAGTTCATGCTCATATAATTATTAATTAGTGTCAATTTTGTAACTAACACCGATGATAATCAGAAGCATCAGTTTTGATACTACAATTGAAAATTTTACATTGTTGAGTTTTTGTTGGGCAAAATCATGCTCGGCAATATCCATATTAAGCTGACGTTGTTAAAATTATCTGCACAATTATAATTATCAATGAAAGGTATGGTTCATTAGGATAAACTGCTGGCTTTCAGACATAATTTGCTGTAGAGTAAGCATATGAAGGATGAATTTTTTTAAATAATTATAATTAATTCATTATAAATTTTCAAAAAATTAATAAATGGAGTATTTTTCTAACGCCGTTAGGCTTAAACAGAAGTTTTCAGACTGTCGGGCGACTTCTATAGTGACACATTTTTCTAGCAACTTCTTTATTATGTTTTTAAAAAATTAAATGCTATTTGAAAAATATTATTTTAATAATTTATAAATAAAAAAATAAAGTAATTATAAAACATAAATTAACAATAATTTAAAATTATAAAAAAATAAGAATTTTATTAATTATTAATTAAATAAATTCTTTTATGTTCATTAAAATTTCAACTAATTAATATAAATTTATAATTAAAATTATATTATATAAACTTACGTAGAATAATATATATTATGAAAAATTAATAATGTGAGTATAATAATATTATAATTAATTAATATATTAATTTAAAATAGTAATAATTTTATTTAAGATAATTAATTATTAAAAAAATT
>JAEMOT010002595.1:25078-35084 GCA_019297695.1 Apostasia ramifera | reverse complement strand
TATGATGTTCTGGCTATGTTGCACATTCATGTGGTTCCGTATTTATTTCAGAACAATATTTCTGATCCTCAAAAGGATACTTGATGATTTCTAGAAATTCCCAATATCAAGCATAAAGGTGGAGATNAGAGAAATTGAGTATATGTGAAATGTTGGGTTGATCAAGAAGGTTATCTTGGATTCTTGAGAGAACACTTTTGTCTTCCTTTCTTCTTTCTTTAGTTCTCCTCTCTTTGTTTCTCTTCGTTCTCTTCTTCCTTTGATGCATGAGCAAGCGACTTGAGAGAGAGGGAGGGAGGGAGGGAGGAGGGCATTCTTTCCCTTTTAGCAGAACTAAAATTGGAGGTGGTGATGCTGATCATGATATTTGCAAAGTGTCAACTTGATAATCTACTAGCTATGCATTTAGCATATATTGTCGTTGAATTTAGATAATTTATTGAATATATTTATTGTTTTTATTTATAGCCTTATTTTTTTGTTATATTTACATTTTTTTCAAAAAGTAAACTTGGGGGACAAACTTACTTGTTTCCCGTCAATTGAAGGTTTGAATGATGAACAACTAGAGAGGCTTGCAAAGCTTGGATCAAATGCTCAAAAGATAGCTCGAAGAGATATTTCACATGTTGTGAGTCATTTCTGTGGTCTTTCTTTCCTTAAATGTGATGCATGTGCATTTTATCTATGTTTTGTAACAATATGAAATTATTCTTTACTCAAAACCTACAACCTTAAGCTTTTATGTCAGTTGGTTATCAAGGATTTTGATATGTTGTTAGAGCCGGAGGTCTTAAATTTGAGCCTTTGTTTTCTCCAATTATTTCTACTGTAATGTAAAAAAGGAACATGTTATATTGATTCCAAGTTGCTAAGCCATATATGCTTACAAATAAGGGGCGTGCAAGAATACAAAATTATTTGGAATCAAAACCTACAAGCTTAAGCTTTTATGTCAATCAGTTACACAGATGTTTTACATGGTTCAAACTTATGGATGTGTAGACAAATAACTTGGTTTCATTATTGTTTTCTTACTTGAAGCTGTTTCTAACCATGTTTTTGCTGCTGAGAGTACTGCATTGTAAGTTGATAGCAAGTGTTGACTCTACTAGCAGCGTTCTTGCTTCACTCTAAAGGAATATAGCATTTTGTATTTAGAATTCAAGAAGGATAGCTTGATTACTCTGTATGGCAGGTTGCAGCTCGAGGAAATGGTGCAACGACTGTCTCTGCCACCATGTTTTTTGCTTCTAAGGTGCTTTTTCCAGCTAAACTTTAATCCTGTTTAAGGTTAAACTCAAATGTCTCCGTTTTGGGAAGTTTTGGTGGGATTTGACATAATTCCATGTTTCCTTTTGGGAAAAGAACTTATTTAAATTTAAACAAGTTTACTGAAAGTGGTTTTTTTTTCCCGAAAGTGATACGACTTTAACTTTATAATTAAACAAGGTTTAATGATTTTCTTAGAAAGCAGCACTTCATATTTTTCCCATTAATCCAATCATGAAATACTGGTAGCTGTATGGAAATAAATTTATTGGCAATTACCATGAGACAAACCATTGGGTATTCATTTTTTGCATGAATCTGTTATGAACTGCAGGTTGGCATACCCATATTTGTCACTGGTGGCATTGGTGGTGTGCATAGACATGCGGAACAAAGTAAGAATGCTTGTAACGTCAGTTCTAATGCCATGGGATTCTTATGTATTTTTCTTGGAGATTTTTTCCCCTAGTTGATATATATATGTTGTTGAAAGCGTTTTGAATGTACAGTTAAAGGACATGCCAACATTTTTTTCTTTTCAACATTTTTTTCATGTTAATGTTATACTTGTGGAGGAAGATAAAAAAGTTTGCAACATATAGTATATTCCCCTTTTAAGGAGGATCCTCCGTTGGCCTTTATAATTTCCTTTTGACTAATATTCAGTATTATTTGTTTATTTAGGATTATGTCTACGCTAAGCTTTATTCTTTATTTTTTGCATAGTCGGCCCTAAGCTCTGAGATAGCAGGAATGTTGTAGGTTGATAGTGTAACACTTATCCCACATCTTATGATACTCACTGGGGTGTTGCATGGTGTAGCATTAAATGGACAATGATAAGGGTGTCTCCCATAAGCGATTTGACATACCAAAACTTAGATTTGTGTTAAATAGTCAAGGATCCCTACACTTTAATGGACGATTGGATTCATGAGTATAAAATTATACTTGGAAGGACTAGTGGCTCTTTAACAGAGAAGATGATGGAGTTGGTAGACACTATGAAAGAGAAGTAATGTATTTGCGATCAAGAAATAAAATGAGCTAGTGAAAATGTAAGAGAAATTAGAAAATCAGGATACTAATTGTGGTACATAGGTTTAGAGAAGAATAGAATAAAGCTGACTTCATTGTGGATAAGATCCAAAATGCATTATGGTGGAGGTTGAATGGTTGGGCTGGAGAAATTGGTACTCTGTGGTAGATCTTGTTATTGTGCTTATGCTTGACAAGTGAGTTATGAGAGAGCATTAAGTGTCTACTTTTTGTGATATTGATATATAATGATGGTGGAGTTTTCATTGAAGGGAATTTAAATGGACACATAAGTTATAGCAAGGTTGCATGGGGGAAAATGATTTGCAACTAAAAATACTGTGAGAAATTATGTGAGAACTTCAAATATCTCGGGTCTTTTACCCAAAATAAATGAGTAGGGAGGATGCTAATCAGTGAATCAAGACATAATGATTAAAAATGGAGGAGTATTGTATGAATTTTTTTTGATAAGGGGCTTGTAAAGTTGGGTGGAAAAGTTTTTAGGATTTTGTTTGATTTACTATCCTATATGGGATTGAGTGATGGGATGTTAAGTGGCAATTTTCATACTTGGCCAATAGTGGGTGTCATTAAAGAGGTTGTGAAAATGAAAAATATATTGGGATATGGTTATTACACATGATCTTGACTCGCATTCATTGAGTGCGTTGATTTAAATAGACTTAGAATGGATAAGAGATCCATGTGGCTGTCCTCAAATAGGTTAGGACAATAGTCTTTGTTGTCATTGTTCTTTTTGTTAGTTTATTTACCTTTTTCTTGATGATATTTTGTGAACAGCTCTTTGGTCACTCATTATTATTATTGTTTCGTTGTGTAGCACTGGATATATCATCTGATCTCACAGAACTTGGAAGGACTCCAGTGACAGTAATTTCTGCTGGTGTGAAGTCAATTCTAGACATTCCGAAGACACTTGAATATCTGGTACATACTCTTCTTCCTTGTTGCCTATTGATTAAAATCTAATAGTTGCCAGTCATTTAGGTTTTTTTTTCAAGTTTTTTCTGTTTAATGATGTCCGCTTATATCTTGTTGATGCCATAATCCTGAGCTGTGATATAATACTTTTTGTACAAGTATTGAGCTTTATGCTTTTAAAAACTGTCAACTTTGCAAATACCAGTTTATTAGTCATCTCTGGTCATCCATGTTTGCCAAGGTATAGTTTGTCAATGGTATTAACTTTCAATATAATCTGAAGATGTTCTTTGTTTACCGTAATGAGCATGACAGTACACTGGAAGCATGTAGGCGTTACTCCTCCCCTTTCCTTCAACTATAAAATATAACTACATATCTGACATCGAATTACATAATAATAGTCAAGTAGTTGATGCTATAATTTGTTAACTGATTCTTTGTTTTGTTTATCCACTAAGAACACAATTATTTTGCCATAATCCTTGTATCGTACAACTGTTGGTGTGGATACTATGGCTTTATCCCACATCAACTGTCCTATAGAAAACCTTATTTTTCTTCTTGCATTGACTACATCAGAAGCAAATTTTTAATACATCAGAAGCAAATTTTTAATACATCAGAAGCAAATTTTTAATACATCAGAAGCAAACTTTTATCCCATTAAGTGAGGTTTGCTATATGAATTCTCTGTTTTGATTGCACTCTATTAAATAGTAACTTTTTATTTATCTTCAAGATTATTTTTTTATAGTTTCTTTTTTTTATCTTCCTTTTTTTTCTAGATGGGCAAGATCCAATAACCCAATTTTTCTTACTAGAGCTTTTATTAGCTTATAACTTTTATATTCAAATTATTTAAGCCGACTTTTCCGAGCTTATTCTTAATTGAGGCTATTCCAATTTTCTTATGATGAACTCATTTCTTATTATGTCTTGTCTATACCCACTCATTCATTTTAGTATTCTTATCTCTGTGATATTTATTTTATTTATATGTTTATGCTTTGTAGGCTAGCATTCAGCATCATATAACATTGCTGGTCTAACAACTATTCTATAAAATTTTACCTTTAAGTTTAAGTAAAGTTTTTTTATTTTACAACATACTAAATGCATTTCTTTACTTTATCTATCATGTTTAAATCCTGCTAATAACATCACTTAGAAAGTACGGACACTTCTAATAACTTGCCGCGACATTATTGGACGTATTGGACACGTGCGTGTTACAGACACGATGAGACACATGTTGGACATGACAAAAATCGTGTCCTATTTTTTTTTTAAAAAAAATGTAGGATACAGCTAGACACTTGTAGACACTTTTGAGAACTTCTGGATACTTGTGGGACACAATTTGATTCAGATTTTATAAAAGTTGGTTCAAATCCTTTTTATTTCTCCAGAGTCCGTGCCTTAATATTTTCTCGAGCACCGCGTGAAAGAGCTGTAGGGCGAAGGAATTGTGGGCTACGAGTGGGCTTTTGTGGGCATGCTTCTTGCCCTAATATTTTTTCTCGATGACTATTAAGCTGCAGGGCATGAAGGGTTGCGGACGACCTTTTGCGGGAATGCGCCAATGTACTTCGTCTTCACTGGTTTCTTCTTTTTTGGTTTCTAGTTTCTTCTTCTTCACTATTTTTTCTTCTCTATTTTCTTCTTTTTAGGTTTTTTCTTCTTCTCTATTTTCTTCTTTTTCCTTTATGTTTTTATCACCTTCTCTGTTTTCCTTCTTTTCTTTAAATGATGATAATTCCCTTATCTTTTTATAAGTATGTCTAAGTGCCTGAATGAATATTACAGTTTTTATATTTGATTAATCCTGTTAAATACATTTAATTTTTTGCAATTTTTATATCACATATGTTTAATTAATTTTATGATTTCTTTTATTTTTATTCAAATTTTAGTAAATAAATAGCTTTATTTAATCAACTTGTCTAAGAAGAATCTTGTCCTTTTTTTTGAAATTTGACGTGTCCCGTGTCTCATGTGCAATATCGTGTTCGTGCTTCTTAGAATATTACTAAGTTAAAAACCTTTAGGCCTTGTTTAGTTAGAGCATATTTTTGAGATATTTTAAGATTTTTTGAGATAGAAATAGAAAGAAAATTATTTTAATATTATGATCTGAAATATTGATATTTTGTTATTTAGAATTGTGTTGAATGTGAAATAAAGTTGATTTTTTTATTCAAGTATATGTATGATGTGAAACAAAGTTATTTTTTAAGATTTAAATTTGTGTAGGATGTAGAATCAAGTTAATTTTTAATATTTAATTTTTTTTATTGATAAAATTAATGTGTCATGATGTACCTTTAAGCCTTAGATTTTAAGGTATTCTCTACAATTCTAAGTTACCTTAGCTATATATCAATAAGAAGAATATCATCTGCAAAAAGCATGCATCAAGGTACATCTTCTTGAATGTGCTTAGTCAAGATCTCTATAGCCAAAAGAAAGAGTTATGAACTTAAAGTTGAACCTTAGTGTAATTAGAGGTGAACATTTTCAGTTTACTGCTTTGTAATATAAAAATGAAACCTAAATGAATCCATCAGTTTTTCAGTATAAAAAAACTAAATCGAAACTGATCTAATGGTTAATTGGCTATTCAGTTAATTGAATTGTTAGATATGTTATTGTAACTAGCATTTTTTTACCGTAGCTTTGCTATCCTAAAACTTATCACATAACAATGTTGTAAATTTCACAAATTATTCATAAAAATTAATAACATAAAAATATTTTTGAACTATGCTAAATATGCTAAATATGTATATTTTTAAAAATATTAATAAAATTTTCTATCCATATAAAAAGTTACGCCTAAATTATGAAATAATGTTATCATTTATGTCAAAGATATGATGTTTTATGCTACATTTATAAATTAATCAATCTAAATTATTATCTTAATTAAAAAATTTTAATGTTAATATTCAAATACACAAAAAAAAACCTATAGGTTGATAGCCGACTACAGCATTCCTATATGTGTGAACATGCGAGTGAACAAATTGGAGAAAAATAAGTTTCACATTATTACTATTGGCAAATTTACTATGATAATTTAACCGTATATTTTGTAGTCTAGCGCAATATGTTAATATATTAGGTAAATGGTTTCAATTAATCATTGATTTTTTATAGTAAAAACTTAGCTCTAAACTAAAAATATTGGTTTCTATAAAATGAAGGTCTAAACCAAACTTAATGGTTCAATTAACTGAAATTTGAGTTTGCTTTATTTGGGTTTGGTTCAATTTTTCGGCTTCCATTTTTTTTACTCAGTCTAGATGTAATTTAACTGTAGTAGGGAACTCCTTACTCCTTAGTCAAATCTTATTATGTTTAAATATAAATAATAACTTCTTTATGCATGTTTTTAATAACTTGAATGTAAGAAAAAAAATCATTTTCTTTTCCAACACTCAAAAGTACTTTCTTTAGTATTTTATCATAATTTATTTTAAATTAATGAAATTTAAATGCAATTTTTTTTTTGAAGTAATGCAATTTTTTTTTCTTCTTAAATTTCTTCATTAAACTACTCAATATGAATAGCTTTCGTAGCAAATTTACTTGGCATAAATTTGAACTAGTTCAATGATAGCTTAATATGATAGCATGATATATATTCGATCATCATTTCCTGTTTTAAAATATGACTTATTAATTTCATTTCTTTATAGTTGATACAATTATGTATATCGCTTTTGTTCTTGTAATTAGGTACTAATATTTTTTTTCTTCATGGATTTGACATCTTTTTAGTTTTTAGAATTTTATTAAACAACCTAATGAGTTAAGAAACTCTTTCATTTCCCATATATTTTCAAAGATTTATTAAAATATTATATGGTCTTTAGTTTGTTTACCCTTCATCTTCTTTAAAGCATCATAAACTTCAGTTTTATTGATATATTGGATGTAAGTAATTTTTATTTTCTTTTTAAATATTAAATTCACTTAAATCAATTATATTATCACAACAGTTATTAAAATGATTTTGAAAATAATTTATCTATATTGAATATCTTTTTTTTTTTGAAAAGTGTTTCTGATTCCTATCCTTAATGCATTTTACTTTAGTTATACTTTTAATTTTTTTTTCTTACCTTGGTAAGCCTGCATATGTATTTTTCTTTTTCTTTAATGTCTAATTTCTTATATAGATCCTCCAAAATTGCATTCTTTCCATTATTGATTGTTTTCTTGCGCTCTTGTTGGGCAATTATATATTCTCTCAATTTTCTTTGTTTTTATTTTTAAACTAGTTTTTATGGCAAATCTTCTTCTCTTTAATATTTTTGTGTATATGTTATTTTTACTACCAAGTATCTTTACTAAAAATAATTAAGGCAACATATATAGTGATGCAATAAAGATTGTTATTTTTTGGTGATATCTTGTATTACCTATAGGTAAATGATTTACCTGTTGAGAACTTGAGCTAGCAAATCATTTTGCGGGTTGCAGGAGACTCAAGGAGTGACAGTTGCAGCTTTTGGGACTAATGTGTTTCCAGCATTTTTCAGCGAGTCCAGCGGTTGTCAGGTAGATCAAGGGATGTCAGTTTCAACTTCAAGTGGTTATGCTGAATTCTATTTATAATTAGGCTAATACCCAAAAACTTGAGAGGTATCAAGAACTTCCATTTTGCAGGTTCCTTGTCGTCTGGATAGTCCCGAGGAATGTGCTAGGCTTATAAGTCAGTGGAATTCATTGAATTTCTTTATTAAAAAGGAAATCGGTTGCCAATTATGAGCATGCTTGGTGTCAATATCGTATTATTCTTCTTTACATCATTTTGCAGACGCAAACATGAATTTAAGCCTTGGAAGTGGGATTTTGATCGCTGTTCCCATTCCGAAAGAACATGCAGCTTCCGGATACATGATAGAATCAGCTATACAAAGAGCCATACAAGAAGCTAAGTGAGAACATATTTACTTCACTTTCTGCACTCTGATCTATCCCTTGTCCTCTTTGTTTCTTCATAATGTGCACTTATCTTGCATGCATAGTCATACTTTATCTTGCAGTGCTGATGCATGTTCCCCTGGTTTTTGTGCCTCTTTAACCTTTAGAGGAACTTTCTTCCAGTGAATTCATGTAAAAAACATAATCGTATGAGGATCATATCCATTCTTTTAAACTTAAAGGCACTAAAACAGCATGCTATTATATATATATATATATATATATTTTTTTTTTTTTGCTTTGGTGTTTTATGTAGATCACTGTACATATGCTCCACTTATAGGTGCATTAACCTTTCTGTCTTAGGGATAAGAATGTAACAGGGAACGCTGTTACTCCTTTCTTGCTTTCTAGAGTGAATGAGCTAACAGGAGGAGCATCGTTGGCTGCCAGTATCCTACTGAAATTATTGATATTCTCCCCCTTTGCTTTTTCATGTTCGTGTGCTTGTCATCATTAGACTGGCCTGAAACTCTCTAGTTTAAGGTTATAATGGCGATGCTTTTAATTTTTCTTTAATAATTTCTTGGTATATATTTGTTTTTTGTTGTTCTTGAACAAGCTGCAGACATTGCCCTATTGAAGAACAATGCATATGTTGGTTCTAAAATTGCCGTTGCTCTTGCAAATATAAGACGGCCTGTCAAAAATAGTAAGTAGTCAATCTAGCTTTCTATTTTATCTTGCCTTTCCCTTTTGAATTTTTTTACTTCTCTATGTAGTTGGTTTTCATATCGCCGTATCTGGCATCAAAATCTTCTCTAATTTTTTAGTGAATGTTAAAGGATGAGGTGGATGACATTGACTTATATTAGCTTCTCCAAAACTTCTATGAATAATCGATCTCAAGATATGAATGAACATTTTGCTATTTTGAAGTTTCCATAGTTCATAATGGTTATTTGCTATGAGGTTAGTAGGATAATAATCTCGTCATGTAAGAACTTGAAAATCTTTGGGTCTATTTTCGATTGTAAGAAGTGTAGCCCGTGTAAGGAGGATTTTAATCACATAATTAAAGCATGATGCCAAAATGATTGTGAAATAAAAGTTTATGAATAGATGTCAATCAAGTTGAACAAAAAATGTTAGAAGGTTGTGACAAGTATGCCGTATGAGATTGAGTGTTGGTTGATAAGTGGCATTATTAATAAGAGTACTGTGAGGGAGATGTCAATGCTCAAATGGGCGAGTGTTGTTATTGCATGGAAATGATTGGATTAGGGAGAGGATTTGAGGAGCACCAATAGAGATAAGTTGAGGGATGGGTGCTTCTAGTGATTTAACATCTATTGTCGACTTCTAGAGGTATGTGTACTTAAATATAAGATGATCCAAGTCATGATAATAGAGGGAGTGGGAGACAAAAATAGCTTAAGATATTATCAGTATATACATGATCTAGACTCATGTTTATTGAGAGCATCAGTTTAAATAGAGGTAAATGGAGAAGGGAAGTCCATATGAATTAGCTAAAACTTTGTTGTCGTTCTGTTATTGATTTTCATGTCATAAGCTTTTTTTATCGTCTTTTTTTTTTTTGAAAGTTGGCAATGCCAATTACATTAAACTACAAAAGTATAAAAGTCAACTAATATCTCCTTTGAGGATATTGGCAAAAATCATTTGGAAGGAGATACCCATTTCCCAGCAAAATTTTCCTAACACCGCATAGTACGCCGAAAAATCGACCGCACTATTGACGTTACATTGAATATAACTAGAAAATTGCTAATGCCCCCCTGACACCCCCCCC
>JAEMOT010002595.1:7132-24900 GCA_019297695.1 Apostasia ramifera | reverse complement strand
ATAGAAATAAATATAAATATAAATATAAAGAGAAAAATAATTAAAGGAATAAAATAATTAAAGGAGGAATAAAAGATATAAAGTATAAATTTAATAATAAAATATTTAATATTAAAAATTTAAAAATAAAAAAGATCTAAAATATTAAATAAATAAAGTAGAAAAAATATTAAGAATTAATTAAATTAATAAATGAGAAAAACATATTGAATAAATCAAATAAAAGGGAAAGGGTAAAATTGGAAATTAGGAGGGGAAGGGAGTGGAGCCCGGGGGGTGGTGTCAGGGAAAAATACTTGGGTTCGGAGCTCCCCGCTACGTCACATTTTCGGAGCTTGGTATAACAAGCACTTTTAACTTAAATGTGCTTGTTACAGAAATTTCTATAACAAGCACCTATAACATGCACACTGTAACAAGCACTTTTAACTCTATAACAAGCACATTTATACCTATACCAAGCAGTTCCGAAAATGTGACGTGGCGGGAGCTCCGAACCCAAGTATTTTTCGGTGTCAGGGGGGGCAATAGTAGCTCCCTGGCAACTCGACACATCTAAATGAGTTTTTGTGCAGGGTTGGAGTTAGCCACTGATTAATATTTATAAGTCAGAATATTTTAAAAAAATAATAAGTTAAATTCAGTTCATTTTTCTGGAAATTCCATTATTAAAATCTAAGGCTGCGCAAGCACATCACCGGCATTTCATGCCTTGAAATTATAATTTCACTGGCACATTAACACTAGCTCATAGTTACTCATCGTGGCTTTTATGCAGACTGAATGCGGATCATCATAAAGCATGTAGCTTCAATTAGCAGTTCACTGAAATCTCAACTTCTAAATTATAGATTATTAATTTATGATTGAAATTGCATGAAAACAAGTCAAGGGTTCGAGTTCATAATCATTGATTGCTAAGTAAAAAAAGATTGAACTTCTTGGAGCGATAATTTATTACCCGGTTTCGGGTTTGAGTGTAATTTTTCTAAATATCTATTAATATAATTATAACATACTGTTAATTTTAGGACATACCTAATAAAAGCACCAAGTAAATGCATGTCTCGTGGTGCCATCATCGTTTTCATCACTAATATATATGGGTGTTTGCCACACCCACTTCTTTTTTTTCCATTGCAGATTCTGTGAGGTCTGCAATCTGAGATTTGTTTGTGGATCATCCAAGATTTTCTGCAGCGATGGGTTAAGATTTGTGCTGAATAATCTATCTTTATTCACTCATTATCATCTTCACCGTTAAAATTATCCCTTAAAATAATCTTTAATGAGTTAACTTCGAATCCATCATTTTTTTTTTCTTTGGTTTTCTTCCAAATTTAGTGTTATCTCTACTTCTTTGGAATTACTTGGGGAATTTTGGGCAATATAGGATGAGCAGGAGCTGTCAAATTGTCCAAACTATAATTTTTGTTTACAACCAACTAATTCAAACCTTATTTATTGTTGGTGATTCTTGCTGTTTATTTGCAGGATTATTTTTAATTTACATAAAAAATAATAATTTTTGATATAATATTTTATTAAAAAATGGTATGCATATTTGACTAATAAATTGATTAATTATAATTTAGGATTATAATTTATTGAATTATTCAGTGGATTGGAACTTAATTTTTTAGGTAATTTAATAAATTGAAAGTTTAAATTATAATTGATAAATTTATTGGATAGTTATTGGAGTTGTGTGAGAGGGTTTTATTTTATTTTGAGATTTGTGAAAATTTTAAAATAAAATTAAGTACGATGTGAAATAATTTTTTTTAAAAAAGAAATTGTATAAGAATTGAAAAGATTTGATGATTTATTTTAAATATTAAATTAATTTGTGTGAATTTTATTTGGAGGACTAATTTTAAACGGAGGGCTCATTTCAGAATAGTTTCGATTATTAGATAGAAATATCAGTTTTACTAATTTTTTATGGTCTTGATTATTTTAATTTTTTTATAAATTATTTAAATTTTATAAATATAAAATTAAATTTATTAATGATAATTATTAAATATTATTTTTTAATAATTAAAAATGTATAATATGTAAATATTATAAGATATTATGAAATATATTACTTAAAATTATAAAAAATTTATTTAAATTTTTGAGAGTTGAATTTCGGTGGATTCGGTTGAAACAGATCACCGGATTTTAAAACTTGCTACTAATCAGATTACTGTGGCTCAAAAAACCAAGATGAAAATTGAAATGCCGTAAGAAATTAAATAACACAATAGATTACACACAGAAATGGGTGATTTCATATGATAAATCCTGCGTATATCAACTTTACAGAAAGAAAATATACAAAATGGCTGAATTTCTGGAGCTCAGAAACCAGCATATTCAGATTCTAGCAGGCTTTATAGGCAATGGCAGTCACAACTTGATCAGGCTTCGAGCTGCAGCAATCAAATCCCTCGATTCTAACTATGGGTTTAGAGACAGAAGGTGAACTGCATGAAGTGGCTGATGGAAGCTTAATCCCATCGAGATATACTGGAAAAGTCGGAGTTGAGGATTTTCTGATGAATTCTGAATCATGAATTACAGGATTTCTAGCACGTGCTGGAGGTGACCCACAGAAGAAACTCATCTGACTGTTTGGTTCGTCTCCGACACAGTTGCCAACCATGAGATCCTGGCATATAAGCGATAATATGAAAATTCTTGCACCCATTGGATCATTTGTATCGATATATATCAATATTCTGATTCATAGATCTCTCTGTTTGAATAAAATGTATGTGGATTTCGAGCTGGTTTCACACAAAAAAATTGCCAGGCTGCCAGCCATAACCATGGTTGTGAAATAACAGACACCACCACTCACTCTATAGCGGTTTATTTTATTGGTTGAAGCCCGTTTAATATAAGATTGGATAGCAAGCCAATTAAGTACAGGGAAGTACCTCATTCTGAATGATTTTCAATAGGCTGAGGCCACAATCAGCTCCATCCTGCGCAGATTTACTGCAAAACATAAAGAGGGAATTCAGATGCCATATTTACCTTAAAGAAGCGTGTAAAAGTTAAAAAAAAAAAAAAAAGCTTGCGCAAAACTGGCAGTTCAATAATTATATCCTATACTCAAATTGAATCCGCTATCCTAGGATGGTGCCGAAGTTCAGCTAGGAAGCCCATAAATCAATTTGCAGCTGCTGTTCAAAAGATTAAAAAAAACAAATACCATGTAAAACTTTATTATTTGCATAGTTTGTACAATAATATTCATATTAATTTAAAGTTTAATTGCTAATATATCTCAATAGTTAACTCCTAATTACACTTTTTGATAGTTCCATATAGTTTACCTAATATTACAAATGAAGTCTTTCTATAATTATCACTAATAGACTTCTAATTTAACCTTTTATATTTCTTCAAATTCTCAAGAATATCTCTACCTTTTCTCTTGCTGGAGCAAATGTGCATGAGAGAGAGAGAGAGAGTGGGCAGAAGCGGGAAAGAGAGGGTAAAATTGGAAATTAAAAAAAATAAAATAACAAAATATTATTTAGATGTGAAAGGAAACTGCCTGTTCGAATCTTTTATGGAATAATCATAATTTGTTTTTTATAAAAGTAATAATCATAATTTTTAATGATCATTATTATTATAAAGTTTTTAAAATAAGAATCAATAAAGAAGTTTTTACAAACAGTAAACCAAAGAGCCAACACAAATATAAAAACAAAAGAAGTCAATTAGTAATGATCAAATCAAACCGTGATGTATTCAAGATCACGACCTAGATAAATGATCTATTCTAGTTTCTGAAGGAGCCAACACAATAATTCCTTTGCATATTAATTTCATAATAATATAACATGTTTCAGTTGACTACCTTTTATGATTAAACGAACAAATCTGAATCCCACCAAAAATGTCTAAAACAAAGAAAGTATAATGAACAATTGTATATGAATATGCTTCTTTGTTCAATAGCTAACTATATTTAAACTTTAGAATAAAAAAAAACCATACTTAAACTTTAATATGAACCTGGCTTTACAAAATGAGACAAAAACTTGCTATGATTTTTAAACTGAGGTCAACAAGATAGAACACATCAAAACTAACTACTACTTTAAACATAATTCCTTAAGCAAGCATTATCTTTTGACTCCAGTAGACAAACTGAAACAGTTCCTTTAACTATGAGGTCTGATGAAGGCAAAGAGTGATCATCAAGGCCATTGGCTCGGACAAGGCATGGATCTTGTAGGGTAATGAGTCGTATGTCGTTAGGCCAATTATGTGATGGGTCACGAGCCTGTCTATTAGCTGTTTCACAAATAGTTGTAGGTGAAATGGTGTGTGTGTGCTTTTAACCCTTCGTATGCCGTTGATGTAAGGATGAATGTGTTGAGCAACAAAAAATGCAGAAGTTAGCACTCATTTATGTTCAACTGAGCTGAGTCACAGAGCAGATAAATCCACCTTTTATCAAAAGATTACTCACATTAGAGGGTCAGAATAAAATGATCTGCAACTCTCCAGCGCACCGGGAAGTACAGTGGCACGAACAGGCTTAGGGCATACAATTTCTGTTCCTGAAATATGTCGATCATTGATTTTCAAAATCTCTAGCCCACCATCAGAAAGTCGTTCAAGATCAAATCCGAATCTGTAGTGGCAATCTTCCATGATGGTAGTAACCTACGACACGAAAATCAAAACAAACATGGAGAATTATTCAGTAGATTATAATGAAGAAACGGAGAAATTAAAGCATTCGGTCTTTATGCTCAACAAAAACCCAGATGTTGCTCGCAGTAGCAAAAAAGAAGAATCTGAAGAAAAATTAGAACAATCGAACTGTATTGTAGAAGTTTCACGCAATAACAGAATACAGAATTATCTACATTTACTACCAGCTAACGGCACGCCGGAACCCTAGAGCCTTCAAAGGAACTGCGTCGGGCAATGATGCCAAAGAAAGGACTTAAAGTAAACCTGGACTTCCCCGATAAGGGAAAGAAAGAGCGGACGAACGGAGGACTAGGCGGCAGCGGCGGCGCACTGGAGGATCGCCGGCGGCCCGCTTCTCCAGACTCGAATCTTTCACACCTCTCTATCCCCACACCCTTCATACATTTCGCGCCATTTTAACTAGAAGTGGAAACGAACAAAGCTTTCAGACGCGGGAATAGGACTTCTTTTTGCGACCATGCTGATGAGGCGATCCGAATTACCAATGGACAGGTCGGTTCACAAAAAATAACTTAAAAGAGACGTTCGGGTCAATATTATTTTCAAAAAATAATTATTTAATTTAATAATATATATAAATAATTTTTTAAAATTATAAAATTAACAATCAAAAATAATATTTAAATATTATAATATTTTAAATATATAAGATAATATTAAATTAAATATTCTTAAAGTCATCTAAAATATTAATTATTATATATATTATTCTATAATTTAAATTTTATAAAAAGTGAAGTATTTATGTAATATCCAAAGTTGTTTTGGTTAGCACGTGGATAAATGTTGTATGAGTTAATATTTGCATTATAGTCATTATTAAATTTATACATTTTTATTAAAAAATTTGTACATTTTTCTTATACATCAAATGTTTTTCTCGTTTTTTTCAAAAAAATCTTATGAAGATTTGTGTAATAAATTAAAAAATAAAATAAAATTATATGTTTCATATATATTTTTCAGATCTATATATTTCATATTAGGAATATTGTGCCTTGTGCCTGTGAAATAATAACATTAGCTAAATATTTATCCTATTAAGTGGAGTTAGGTACATAAATTTTTATTTTCATTATACATTATTAAATTGCAGCACCTCATTTCACTCAAGCATACAAGGTCATTTTTTTAATTTTTGTCATATTTTTTTAGTCTTTCTTTTCTTTTTAAATGAACAAGATTCAATACTCAACTCTATATATTGGAGCTGCTATATAATATTCTTTGATTTAAATGTAGAGATATTACTCACTTTGATTTTTGAAAATTATGTAATTTAAGTACTTCCCAAGAAAGTCACTCATCTAAATACTACTTTAGTTCGATCACACTTAACTATGGAGTTTCTTATTATTAATCTAAAAATTTTACCCCAAAAGATGGATCTACTATTTGGAATTATATTATTTACTTATAGAGCTTGAGAACTCTCCTCCTTTTTCGATGTAAAATAATTCATTTCTATGACCCTATTATCACTATTAATTGGCTTAGTAGCCTGTCAGGAGCCGCACTTTACTCTAGTGATTCTCTTCTCTTGAAATATTATTTAGCGATCACTCCACTCCCAATCTTCTTCGGCCACAGGAATCACATGCCTACCAACTTCTGTCTAGTTTATCCTCGAACCATATTATATTATGGTAGGTCAGCTTTGACACTATATATAATATCTCGTAATCCAAATATAGAGATATTGTCCACTTTGACTTCTAGAATTACGTGACTTGAGTGTTTCTCAGGAAAGTCACCCATCCCAATAATACTCCAACTCAAGCTTGCTTATCTACAGAGTTTTTTTATCATAAACATCACGATTTTATCTCAAAAAGTGTTACTACTATTTGAAATTATATTATTTATTTATAGAGCTCAGAAACTCTCCTCTATTTTCGATGTGAGATGATTTATTTATATGCCTCTCTCACTATTATTTATTGGCCTAGAAACCTTCTAAGAGCTGCATTTTACTCCAGTGATTTTCTTCTTTTATGATATCACCTGGTGATCACTTTCTGCTTTCTTCAACCACGAGCGTCATATACTATCGACTTACAATAGATGTACATCCAAATCATCTAAGCTTACACTCTTTAAATTTATTCTCAATTAAGGCTAGTTTAATATTCTCACAGATATATTTATTTCTTATATTATCCTTTCGTGTATGCCCACTTATTGACATTATCATTTTCATTTCTGCAACACTTATTTTACTAGCATGTTTCTATTTTGAAGGCTAGCAGTAATCAGTATCATATAACACCACTGGTCTTAATAATATCCCATAAATTTTTGTGTGAAAATTTTATATCACATAATAAACTAAATACATCCTTCCATTTAATCTATCCTACTTTGATTTTGGTAATAATTAACATCACCATATATTTTGTCATTATTACTCCACTATCGTGCCCACATTGGCATCGATTTAAAGATTTTGTATACCTATACAATGTGTGGGAGTTGAATGTGTACTTGTATATGATTTAATTTGTCTTCTATGAGAACAATGATTAGTACATTGAGTAAACTCGTACATACGGTTTACTCAATCGGTACAAAATCGCATTGGGACGGTGCTGAAACAATTACATTAGAAGAAGAGTCGTAATTTACTCAATGTATCAGTGCTAAATCATATACTAATACAAAACATAATTTGCATAGAACTTTATAGACAATTGCTCTAAATTTCGTACTCCCATATGGTTGCATAGAACAAGCTTGTGGTATAGAACAACGTATTCTAACACGATCGAAATCGTATTCCAACACGATCGAAATCGTATTCAAGAGGTCCTAGCTACACTAAATTTTTGGCTGATGCACAAATTTTTATTTATTTTTTTTATTTATTTTTAGGACTATGAATGGGAGATGAGGTTTCTTACTGTTATAATAATATTATATTATCTTCCTATTTCTTTTTTTTTTTGGCTTGAAATGTGAAGATGATATATAAGATAAATCTTGAAACTGGCTTAAAAGTTACGGGTGAACTTGAGTCGATTTTGAGCAATCGGGCTCAACTCAAAATTAAAATTTTTTCAACTCGAGTCTCTTATAATATTTTCGAGTTAAAAGTGAAAGTAATTTTTTAAAAAATATTATCATATTAGATATACTAGAAATACACATATAAATCTATCACATATATATATATATATATATATAATAAATTTTATATATGCCTATAAATATATCAAATTGATTATTAATTGAATCTATTTTTTCAGATATATATATATATATATTATTTTATTTTTTTATTTTTTTGTGCTCAAGACGAGAATTCAAAAGTTCCAACAACAAATTCTCCGGATTTGGAAAATACATATCTTGTCATCATACAATTTACCCTCAAAATTTTTTTTTTAAGTTAATATTAATATTTTAATCAATTTTTAAAAAAAATGATTTAATTTTTTAAACAACAACAACAACCAAGCCTTAATCCCACTAGGTGGGGTCGACTACATGAATCTTTTGTTTCCATTGCGCTCTATCAGTTACCGATTTAATTTTTTAAAATAAAATTTAAAATTTTTAATTAAATTGTTAAATATGAAATGGGAAAACTAACCTTCCATCAATTTAAAATAAATTATTTTCTCAAATAGAGTTTATGCTAGTCACCTCAAATCAATTCCAAGAGGAAGGTTTAAATTTCATGTTGAGGATAGATTTGAGTTTAAGCTGATTAATTTTAGTTTGTATCATTTTTCAGATTGAATCAAATTAATTATTATTTTAATCTAAATTTTTTAAACAATTTTGAATTGATGAAACATGAATATTAGAAAAAATTTAAATGAATATTTTGTATATACTTGTAGACTGATATTCTAATGCCTTTAATATGTATTTTATGTAATATATGTAAACATATACATATAATATTATACAAAAATTGCACTCAGTCTCAGAAGTTTGGACTTCTAAGTTCTAAAAATTGTTAATTTAAGTCCCAAATAAGTTTACATCAATATTAGGTCCAGAGATTTAGTCCCACATTCTTCTTGTTCCTCAATTTTAAAGAACTAGAATGCAACTCTAACTCATTTTTTTTCGAATCAGCCTTTTATAAATGCCTCAAAAGTATCAAACAATAAAATAGTAATATATAATAATTTTAACAATATTGTTTGCGTAAGACTTAACGACAATACAAAATATAACACGAGATAAATTTATAACAATTGTTCAATCTCATAAATCTAATTGCAATTTACCCACATTATGTACATTCTAGAAATCTAAAAACATAAATATATCACATCCATTTCAAATCAAAGTTAAATTTGCACAAATTTAACACAATTGCTACCATCATTTTTTATGTCCTCATTATTATTTCCAGTCTATTATAATAAATTACAAACAAATCCTCATAGTTTATTAGTAATAATGAAAAGATCCATACTTTTAAAAACTCTTCATGTAAGTCCTTATACTTTATCAAGGATAAATATAAGTTCCCTATACTCTTCATAGGAGACCTGTTTGTTATCCTCGATAAAATATAAGAACTTTATTGAAGTATTTTCGAAAAACTTGAACCTCCTAGTTATTTAAGTCGAATTATAACAACCAGTCAGAACTCATATACTTTATAAACAGTAAAGCAGTAACAAGGGAATGTATCAATTATACAATTCAATGACATTGTAGAACTAGAAATATATAGAGAAACAAAGAGCACATAGCTCCACAATCAATCCCCCTTGAGCTAAAAAGAACTACAATGGATCACTCAATCCATCAAAGAGAGAGCTCAAAAGCTTTCACCATGAAAGCTATCTCTTGCTAAGAGTTCTCAGCAGCCGCTGTCAGCAAGGAAGCTCATCAGCAGAGCGCATTGATGGCACTGTCCACTCTTTCGGTGCTGGAAGGCTTCAGCAGGCAGAAAAGGGGAGTGGGTTCGGTTACTTCAGCTACAGCAAGCAGCAACAATGGCTGCCCAGTTAGAAAAACTGATAAAGAGCTCAAAGCTTCACGCATCCAATCATAACGGCAGAGCTTCCATGCCTCCCACACATTCAGCTACTCATTTCAATTGAAACAGTGAAAAAAATATTAGAACACTGATCTTGAACTTAGATCTTTTCCATAATTAGATGAATTCATTCATGGTTTAGACTCATACCCACTTCCTTTCATGGGTAGCTTGCTCGGGCCAGACCTCGAGCTCCTCCGTTGTTTCCATGGCAAATATGTATCCTCTGCAGGCACCCTCTTGACCGCACAGCTTCTGTTTGGTTTTGCTTCTGAATTCCCAAATTCCCAATAGAGCATTCTAGATAAAAGCATTGATATAGCAAAACAATAAACTATGTGAAATAAATACATAAATTTACGTGAAAAATCCTAACGTCGTAGGAGAAAATTCACAGACAGAGGAAGGGATTATGTAATGTTTTGGTATGTAGATTTTAATTTTATTAGCAACAATTCTGTGATTTTAATTGACATATTATAATTTATATAAATATTTTTTTTATTTATATTATTTATATTATCTATATGAAATTTTTAATCAATTATAAAATAATAATAGTAATAATAATTCAAAATTAGAAAATATTTTTAATTAGATACTTATCATTAAAGGTTGAACTAAATTATCCCTTACAATGATTTAGAGTCTAGTTATAAGATAAAGGGCAATTTAGTCATAAATAAATAATTAATTAATTGTCATTTAATTAGAGGCTAAATTTAAGAGAAAGCAGTTATAATGAATAGTTCCTTGCCCTACCTTGTGCGCCAGTTACTAAAGGAAAACCGCAAGAAAGAGAGAAAAAAATAATAAAGAGAGGGATTCTTGCCATGGATCGAAAAGATTTTCGCCCGAAATCATTTGTTCCTTCGTAGTGAAAGAAGACACGCCAAGTCGGTGCAAGGAGGAGAAATCTAAGAAGAATTCGGAAGATATTTGCAGCCATGATAAACAAGAGGTAGGCGAACGATTCTAATGAGTATATAAATTTAAATTTCTCAAGAAAATTTATTATTTTGAATTAGATAAAATTTGATGATGGATCATGGAATTATGTTTATTGCTTGATCTCTTACATACTTTTGTTAATTTGAATTATGCGAAATGTTGAAAGATTCGAGATCATTTTTATTATACGTTAGAAAGTCCTAAAAATTTTGGTATTTTTCTTAAAAATTTTATGTTTATGTTCATCAATTTTAAATATCAATGATAAATTTAATTAGAAAAAGGGAGTGAAATTTTATGTTTTACATTTCAACCTTAAGTTATCTTGGAATGGTTTAACCGTCCGTCAAATCGAGAGCGTTGGTCATGTCCTTCCTATAATGCTGGCCTTGGAGTTAATTTATATCATATAAAGTGATTGTTAGAGAAGAATATAAAATGATTATAATTATACTAACTTTATTATAATTATACATATTAACTTTAATTGATTTTATTTCCTCAGTTAATTATGGCTCCATCAATGGCTTATTAACTGATTAATTTGCTGCTACATGTGTACAACAGTGTGATGATTTGGATAAATATTATTTTGGTTACTCTATTATTAAAACTAATGGATGATGATAATTATAAACCAAGAAGAGATTTATGATCGCTAGCAAGTAATGAAACTTGCCCATAAAGATTATTTATATTTAAAACTCAATGATTTCTTTATGACAATTCAATAAGATTAAGATATTGAGAATATAACCGCATCTACCTCAATCATGAAAATAAAATTTGAAAAAAAATTTCTTATAATGTGAACTACCCCAATAAAATAATAAGACCTAAAACTCTATCCATGAGGTGGAATGACTTATGAGGGACTGTGAGAACGTACGGGACTCACAGTGCTCAAAGAGATGTGATTAAGGCCTAGGAGCAACTGATTATTGTGAGATGGCGATCTCACTACAGGGGCTAAGGCAGACAGGGCGCTATATTCGAGAATCCCAAGGGCCTAAATTAAAAATAAGAAATTAATTAAAGTTGTAGCATTGTGTTTATTTATCTATGCAAATTCTTATTATTATGCTGCTATGTATCGAATGGTATTCTTATATCTATACTTAATTATAAAAGCATGTTATCATGGTACTCCAATGAAAAGGAGGAATATTTGAATGTTGTATGCAAATATTTTATTTAGTTTATTGGTTGAATTAACTTACTCAGTCCATATTGTTTCGAATTGACGCCATTTTATGCCAGGTACTGCAGGTCAATAAGAAGCACAAAGGAATGAGAAATGTGATGGAGAGGAATTTTAGGAAGCTAAGATTTAATTTTTATCTTTTGAATTCTAAACATTTAAATTAATTGTAGTTTAATATGTTCCTTTGCTTTAAACTATCTCTGATTTTGAATTTTTCCTTGATAATAAAAAAGTTTAAATCAGTTTATTTGTTTATTAACTACTTAAACTTTCCTAGCTATGTCATAGTCGTCCTCTTTATCATGACGTCACACCCCATTTATTATGGCATATCCTAAAGGAAGATTGTGTGATATTTTGGGGGCGTGACAGATTATATCAAATAAAAATATGTACAAAGAGGAGTGACGGCTATATGTCATTCATAATGCCACCGCCCTAGCAAATAGAGCAATATATAGAAAAAAAATAAACTCTAAACCCGAGATTGGGTCAAAACAAAATATTATCACCCTATTGGCCTAATCCCTCCGTTTCAACCACCTAATCCCAATTTTCAATTTTTGCATTATTTTCTTTTCCTAAAATTGTCGCACCACAAGCTCTTCGGACAAACCAAAAAAAAGGACTCGAGCCTCCAAACTTTAACAATCATTCATCAAAATCAGTTGAATCTATTCATGCCCAGTGGTTAAAAATCAAAAAAATGAGAGTCCAGAGAGATTGAAATTCTGAAGTCATCATTTTATGAATCATTCATGTTTCAACTGTCATCCATGAGCACGATCCCTGAGTTTGGTTGAAAAAGAACTAATACTTCAAAAAAAGGATTCTTACTTTAAAGAAACAGAAATCACATTTCAATTAAGCTTTCTGTAGACAAGCAATCTCAGGGAAACATCACTGAAAAAGTTTCAATTTGATTCATGAGCATTCTATTAATATCTTCATCAAAGAAAACCACCAATAAAATCTTTATAGAGTGTTCTGTTTTAATTTAATGCATCTTTTTTCATAAAGCTACTCATTTTTGGACAATAACATTCCTTCTTCTCCTGTAGTAACAGGAAAATTTAAAATTTCATTCAAATAACCATCATCTAATTCAATTTAGATGGAAAGTTACACCCACTTTGATTTATATTTTATTTTGATACTGGCATCACATGTACTTATCCAGTGGAAATACACCAGATAAAAACAGAAACTTTTTCAGTAGAGGAATAGGATGAGCTTACATGAATGATTCCCCTAACTCCTGCTTCTTCCAAAGCTTCACGGCTTGCCGCTTCACGGCTTGCCGCTTCACGAACAGCCTCATCTTTCTCCCATCCACCCTGTGCAGTGGTGGCCAATTCATCAATTAAAACTTCAACAATTAGCTTTACCAGCATCAGAATCATAGGACTGGAAGTAGCAAAATACCTTCGGGAAGACAAGATCATGACGATTTGGCGAAGAAATCATTAGAACCTCCAATTTGCTCAGCAAATCGCCAGTCTTGTTTTCCACATTTTGCTTCAGTCTATAAGGTATGCACCTGATTCAATCATGGATATCATCCGCAAAAGATCCTAATAAAGCCACAAGACAAGTCATTATCAAATCCCTATTGCATGATTAAATAGGAATGAAGAGCTACACTACAAGATCATGTTTTTCATTTAATCATCTTCCAAGTCTTCTTTGCAGCTACCGCAGCTAAGGAGGGCTTAAACTGAAGAGAAACTATGGCTCCTTAAATTGCCACCTATCTCTAACAACTCATTTCAATCTCAGAATAAAGAAAGGAGGATTTACCCCGCAACCAGCCGGAACTGGTTCTCATAACGCTGCAGGAGGCGCCCAGTCCGAGCTTGCAAAGAACTAGACATGATGATTCAGAAGCGAAGATTTGGAAGACTCTACTGAAAGCCGGAAATAAAAGAGAAGGTAACGAAGTTAAACACTAGCAAAAAGAAAGAAACCGCATCCATAATGAACAGTATAACTGAAACACATTGTACCTCCGAGAATCGCCAGCTATTCCAAATAATCTCAAATTCTACCGAAACTACAGCAAATTTCCATTGATTCTCGAAAAAAAACCAAATTGCCGAAGAACCCTAATCACAGAATTGAAAAGAAACACAAATTTCCACCTCTCTCAAGAACCCTAACTCAGCTTCTTCTTCCCCAGCGAACTTAATGCCTTACATCTGCTTCCCTGCTCCACATAAACAAAACCCAGGCATTATAATATAATATATGCATTAGTTCAGCCCGATCGGACTTGAAAGAGATGTAGAGGGAGGAGCTATGCTCGAGGAGATGGCTCCAATACTACCAAAACATGATGGCGACTTGAAATCCGAGCTCCTTCATGGAATCAGAGCAGAAGAGTGACAGACAACAAGAACAAGAACAAGCTGCCAACGACAAATTCTATCCGGGAGGACGAAATTTATTGGTTGGTGGCCACTCGAGCATCGTGATCCTCGTTAATCATCAGCGTAAATTGCATAAAGGTCTTAAACTTTTGAAAAGGAATACCGTTTGATCCTCTGTATCTTAATATTTTATACATCAAGTTTAAATTTAATGTAATATTACGAGTGATGATAGAATGATTCCACAGTAATAAATTATCGATTTCAGAAAACTAAGTGCTATGATTTAACATCCGACTCGTAAAAACTTTAAAATCTTAAGAATCTAAGTGCTATAAATTAAACTTTATAAACTAGTATGTAAAAATTTAATATTTTAAAGACTTATATGCAATTTACCCTAATCATTATAATTGAAGTTTCTAAATGAATTATACTGTAGAGATATTTTCACATTGTTAAGCAAATTGGTTTTCTGCCAATTCAAAATAAAAATTTAATATGATAATTAAATATAATACTTTTTTACATTACTTTTAACTTTTGCATGAATAGATCGATGCAGTGCAAAATCCTCCACTGATAATAACCTAAAATTACCCTCATCCTAGACTAACGGAGAGCTCTATGACAAACTATTCTAATGTTAGAGTTACCATCTGATTGCTATCATACTAATATATTATTTCTTCACATCATTTCTATCCTTGAACAGGAGAGATGAGATAACATCAATATTGATACCAAAGTTTGTTTTCACATGCTCATCAACAATAGCATCAGATTATCATTTTATCTCTTCTTTTCTCACTAGTTGAAAATTGAACTAAAGATTCAAGTAGAAGATACCATAATGATATATGTTAATTAATAATATGAGTGAGAGGAAAAAGCAAGATCATGAGACCCTAATGATCTTCAGGGGCATATTCCTGACTTCATCCTTGACAAAAGTGTTTCCAAATGAATTAGATTACCCTTCTCAACAACCCTTTGCTATAGAACTACAATGACACGTCCCTCTCTAATAGCAGACATCATTCCTAAAATAGAAAATTTGTTACTAGAAAAGTATCTAATTATTTCTCCATAGAAAATCTTGGAATCTTATCATCTACATATGCTCCAAAGACGTCCTAGAAAGTCTCCTCTTTAGAACTTCCTAGCCCTCCATAACTAGCTTATTTTTCATGCTTTTTTCATCGAGTTGAAAAAAATAAAAATGAAGCATTCATCTTAGCTTTCTTATTTGGTCGACCCTATAAAAATTAGCATAGAGCTCCTCTTCACCCTTCTTATAAAATGTGGGGAGTAATATTCTTTAACTTTCTATCTTCCAGAGTAATCTTCTCAAAAGAGCAAAACTATGAAAGGCAAAAAAGACTCAAGAGTAACAATGCATTTCATACATTAATTTCTTCAACATCTTAATCTCAGATACTCTTGTTATCCAATTTCTCATTACACAACATATTTCTTTCTTTTAGATGTTCACATGTGGAGTCGTTGATTATTGTCTACTTTGCTCCTCATTTTCCTTTTTTATAAAAAATATCGAGTTCTAATGCACTTGAACGTGTAAGAAAAACTAGTAGCAGCTTTCCTACTTTGACTACTAATTATGTGTGAGACCAAATAGAGTGAAATTCAAGTCATGCATTCTCGTGTCTCTTTAATTAATATTAGTGTTGGGTTCTAATCCAATTAATCAAGCCATTTTTTAGGTCTACTTCACTTTGTTCTCTCCATTTTCAAAAAACTCCTAATTTGATTTCCCTATTTGAGCATTATAAATCTTAAATGGAATGACGAAAATGCTAAGGATATTTAAAAAGAACAACGAAATCTAAGATTTGTGAAATGATGAGGGATCAAAGTGTTACAAGCCCAGAAACTCAAATGGGTTTAGCCCTATTATAAATCGAAACTCAAACTAATCCCCCACATTATGTTATTTTATGTTCAAATGAACACAAAGTAATGAAGTACCGTGAAAAGGACAATCGATGACAAGCAAATTTAGTAAACCAAAACGTGGAGCCCGTCGAGAGCTTTCCAAAAAAGTATTGTGTCTCCTTCAACTCTTCTCAAATTAGAGATATCATAGTTTGAATTTCCAACACTTAATTCTGCGATTTTTCTTTCTTTTATCAAATTTCTCCAAATAATTTCAATCATTTATTCTATTTCATATAGATTTTCTTTTTAATCCTTATGCTAGAGAAAAATATAAATCAATAGAGTTTGAACTTGTGATTATAGGACTCTATAATCGTGTGTATCTTTAGTTACCGATTCACCTAAAAGGTTAAGTTTATAAGTCATAATTTAGGAGTAGTTTTTTTTTTTTTTGTATTGTGTTATATTTGATGCATGATCTCTTTTGAATTGGAATAGCTACATCTCTTCATAGTTTTTTTTTTTTGCAATGAAATTCATTTATACACAATGATATAACCAAATTTAATGAGAATCTCATTAAATCTATCTTTTCCTCAATGTTTTGATGTATATTTTCATGGATTATTACAGTTTTTTGGCAAACTTGCCCACTCTACATTCAATTAAATTGTCAAGAGCCCTAAATGCTTAGATCACTTTGACCAATAAGTAATCAATTTAGATCTATGTATCTTTAATCTTTTGCCACGTGTTGAATGTTCATCGCAAGTTTAAAGGCCAAGGGCAGCTACCAGTACGCAGAAATATTATTTATTGGGTAAATTATACTAAGGTTATATTAAAGTTTAATGTCACGCATTATAATTTCAAAAAATTAATATCTGAAACTTTTGATTTTACAAAAATCATTAAATGAGCTTTATTTTATTTTTTATTATTTTTTAAGAAACACTCCCGCCTGTTTCGTCAGCGTCGATGCCTCAGTAGGCAAGGGGGCGAAGAGGAGGGGGAGTGCAGCCCCCCACCGCCTCGTCAGCTCCGGTGAATCTGTGGGAGAGAGAGGACGGGTATTTTGATCTATTTTAAAAAAAAAATTGAAAAAGATAAAATCAGGAAATTAGATATTAATTTTTAAAAATTATAAATCTATTTAATACTAATCTTTAAACTAGAAACTTAAATTTAATTTACCCTTATTTATTTTATGGAGAAGTTGATGTTTGGTAATAACTAATATTTTTACTTGACAGTGAAAGCGTAATAATTTTCTAGTTTTCTCTATACCAAACTTAAAAGTCACTCAAAATTCATTTATTCTCTATTTAAATTTAATTTAATTATATATATAATAATATATATTTAGATATTCTTAATATATAGGTATCCAGGTCTCTGAGTTTAAGGCTTATTATCACACATATTTATATTTTTAAAATTTAACATCGAGTTCTTTAGCTTTTAAAAAATTATCATAAGAGTCTTTTTTTATTTTTTTATTATTAAAAAATTTTAAAATTACCATTATATCCTTACCTCTCTCTCGTGGATCCGGCGGCCGCCCCACCCTGCGCAGTCGCTGCGCCACCCCGCGCGGCCGCCGACG
>JAEMOT010002594.1:1172-82539 GCA_019297695.1 Apostasia ramifera | reverse complement strand
AAAAGTACTTAATTTTTTTTTGTAACATATATATTAATCAAATTTTAAAAGTTTAACTACACCAAATTCACCCCCCTCTTGGGTGTGTAAGTGGACCAACAGTGTTGCTGAGGAATTTAATAGTATCCATGGTAGATATGATTTTGGAGAGATAAATGAGGAGGGTAAAATTATTTTAAAATTTTCTTCAGCATATGATCTTGTAATTACTAATACTTTATTCGAGAAGAGAGAGGAGCATGTTATCATGTACAAAAATGGAACTTCAAGAACTCAGATTGATTATTTTCTTATAAGGAAATGAGATCGCTTGAATTGTAAAGATTGTAAAGTCATTCTAAGTGAATGTTTGACTACCCAACATCAATTAATGGTTTTAGATTCCGAGATAAAGTATTGGAGAAGAAATAATAAGTTAAAATTCTATTTTCGAACTCGATGGTAGAATCTAAAGAATGAGAACAGATGTATATTTAAGAAGAAAGTTCTAGAACTTAAGGAATGGAATATTAACGGGAAAATTGATCTTATGTGGTTGACAGTTGCTAACTGTATCCGTAAGGTTGCGAAAGATATACTGGGAGAATCTAAAGGAATGATTTTAAATAAAAAAGATACTTAGTGGTGGAAAGATGATGTATAAGAAAAAATTAAAGAGAAAAAAATTTGTTATAGAAATTAATTTAAAAACAAAAATAAGAATAAGTGAGAGAAATATAAAGTAGCTCGACGAGAATCCAAGAAAGCAGTAGGCAATGCAAAGAATATAACTCTTGAGAATTTATATAAGAAGCTAAATACTCAAAAAAGAGAAAGACAATTATATAAGATTGTCAAGACAAAAAATAGAAAAACTAAAGATTTAATTAAAGTAAAATGTATTAAAGATGAAGATTAAAAAGTACTTTTCATGGAAAAAGATATCAAAGATAAATGAATGAGTTACTTTCAATAATTTTTTAATGAAGGTTGTGAAAATTCAATTGATCTTACGGAACTCACCACCCTAAAAAAAAATAAAAATTACTCTTATATCCGACATATTAGTAAAGCTAAAGTATGAAAAGCTTTAAAGAAGATAAAACATAAAAAAATAGTAGGACCAGATGACATCCCAATATATATTTGGAAGTGCTTAGAAGAAAGATGAAGGAGTTTCTTGGCTCACTAGATTGTTTAATATGATTTTGAAAACTAAAAGGATGCCAAATAAATAAAGAAAAAGTATATTAGTACGTATTTATAAGAATAAAGGTGATGTACAAAATTGTGCCAATTATAGAGGAATTAAATTAATAAGTCATACTTTAAAACTTTAGGAGAGGGTGTCGAACAAAGGTTATGCCATAATACTAAGTTATTAGAGAATCAGTTTGATTTTATATCAGGTAGATCTACTATAGAAGTCATTCATTTATTAAAAAGTTTAATAGAGAAGTTTAAGGAGAGAAAGAAAACCTACATTTGATTGATTTAAAAAAAAATTATGATAAAGTCTCAAGACAAGTACTTTGGAGAGTTTTAGAAAAGAATGAGATTTGCACTGCTTATATTCAAGTTATTAAAGACATGTATGAAGAAGCTGTTACTTGTGTTCGGACAAAAAGAGGTTTGACTAAAAATTTTCTTATTACAGTTGGATTACACCAAGGCTCGGTTTTAAGTCCATATCTTTTTGCTTTAAGACCTGCGATGATATATGGTGCTGAATGCTGGCTTGTAAAGAGAAAACATATAAATAAAATAAATATTACCGAAATGAGGATGCTAAGGTGGATGTGTGGATATATACGAAAAGATAGAATAAGAAATAAGTATATCCCAAAGGAAGTTAGCGTTGCACTTGAGGATAAACATAGAGAAAGTCGGCTTAGATAGTTTGGACATATAAATCATAGGTCAATTAAAGCTCTAGTTAGAAAAATTAAATTATTAGATTTTGCCTATATAAAAAAAGGAAAAGGAGACCAAAAAAGACATGACAAAAAACTATAAAGAGTGATTTTAGTTACTTAGATTTAGATAAAAATTTGGTAACTAATAGAACGCAATGGAAACAAAAGATTCATGTAGCCGACCCTATTTAGTGGGATTAAAACTTAGTTGTTGTTGTTGTATTGGACCTCATTCTTGAGGATTTTATTTTAAATGAAAGTAATTTTTTTTATAGATTAACGAAAGTATTTTTTATGGAAGATTTTTTTTTGATAACTTTTTTTGATGGAAAATTAAGGAAAGTAAATTACTCTACAGTTTCAACTTTCAAGGGGGAAAGCATCAAGTATTAGGGAAGTTATTTTGTTTTCTTTAAAAAAAAATATTGTGGTTTCATGAAAAAATTGTGTTAACAGTTTGCTTCATCTCCAACCTCCAGAAAGAAAACAACATAATATGTAAAATTTTTAAGTGTATTTCAAAGCTAACGGAGAGAAAAGTGGTAAACAATTCCCAAATGTCAGGCCTTTATTTAATGGTAATCTTCTTGGAACAGTTGTTTAGTTTGATTATCACGGCATCACGTCATTTCTATAGCACCTAATCTAAGCGAGCCCAGCAGATCGTGTCATGCATGGAATGTCGAAAAAAAAAATTCCGCACCATTTCTCGCCATTTTTTGCTAATTTTTCTTCTTTTAAAAAAAAAATTCGTTAATCTTTTTTATGTATATTTTTGAGACTTTATTTTATTTTTTATTCACTTTTTTAAATTTTATATATGAATGTAATTAAGTAAAAAATATTATATAATAAAAAATTTTGTAAAAAAATGAAAAAAAAAGGACACTAAACGAAAAAAAAATGCGAAATGGTATTTTCTTGCCTTTGCATATATGGCACTATGCATCAAGTCTGCTTGCGTGACACTATCCTACTGGGCTCCTAACGAATGATGTCTCACCGACTGCACCCAATAATAATTCATCTTCTTGCTTTCTTCCTTGTCTCATTCTGATGACAAGCAAATCAAATAGTTTTTTAAATTTTTGATGAAATCAAATCAAATGTTAAATATAAATAAGAAGAGTCTCTTGTTATACTATTAAAGATAATACCAAAATTAATGAAAATTGAGATTTCTTATTTTGCCTTTTAACATTTCTAATAATTACTTGCTATCTCCTAACGCGTCGTTGTCAGGTCCTAAGTCCCGGATGAGAAACGCGGAGGGTTGCATTAGCCAGTCGAAAGTTAGCGTAAAATTTGTCGAATCAATCATGACATGAATCATTTAGAAAATTGCACTAAAGCTAGGGCATTTCCTGGAAGTGACGCTCTGTATTGCGTGAATACAGTGAAAAATGGGCAAGGGCTACTTCATCGGCGCCAGAGTGTAGTGAAAAGTGAGCAAGGGTCCCCATATTATGGATGAATATTAGTAAAGAAGCTAGTTCATCATACTAGAACTCAAGTCAGTAGAATTAGATTAGCAACTTAGAATATAGGCAGCCTGATGGGCAAGCTAATGAAACTTGTGGATATTAGGATTCATAGAAAGATTAATATTTTATGCCTTTAAGAAAGAAAATGGGTTGGAGAGAAAGCTAAGAAAATTAATGGTTTAGATTTTAAACTTTAATACTCTAGTAAGAATAAAAATAAGAATGAAATGAGTATAATTCTAAATAAGAGCTTGAAAGATCACGTAGTGAAAGTTAAGAGAAATTATAATATAATTATGGCTTTAAAAATTATAATTATTGAAATAATTATTAACATTGTAAGTGTGTATGCTCCCCAAATAGGCTTAGATGCGAGCATAAAAAAAAAATTGGAATAATTTAGAAGAGTTAATATAAGAGATACCTTAAGAGAAAAAATTATTTATTGGAGGAGATTTAAATGAACATGTTGGAAGTGTTGCTGAGGAATTTAATAGTATCCATAGTAGATATGATTTTTGAGAGATAAATGAGGAGGGTAAAATTATTTTAGAATTTTCTTCAGCGTATGATCTTGTAATTACTAATACTTTATTCGAGAAGAGAGAGGAGCATGTTATCACGTACAAGAATAGAACTTCAAGAACTCAGATTGATTATTTTCTTATAAGAAAATGAGATCTCTTGGATTGTAAAGATTGTAAAGTCATTCCAAGTGAATGTTTGACTACCCAACATCAATTAATGGTTTTAGATTCCGAGATAAAGTATTGGAGAAGAAATAATAAGTCAAAATCCTATTTTCGAACTCGATGGTGGAATCTAAAGAATGAGAACAGATGTATATTTAAGAAGAAAGTTCTAGAACTTAGGGAATGGAATATTAACGGGAAAACTGATCTTATGTGGTTGACAGTTGCTAACTGTATCCGTAAAGTTGCGAAAGATATTCTGGGAGAATCTAAAGGAATAATTCCAAATAAAAAAGAAACTTAGTGGTGGAAAGATGATGTATAAGAAAAAATTAAGGAGAAAAAAATTTATTATAGAAATTAGTTTAAAAACAAAAATAAGAATAAGTGAGAGAAATATAAAGTAGCTCGACGAGAATCCAAGAAAGCAGTAGGCAATGCAAAGAATATAACTCTTGAGAATTTATATAAAAAACTAGATACTCAAAAAGTAGAAAGACAATTATATAGGATTGCCAAGACAAAAGATAGAAAAACTAAAGATTTAATTAAAGTAAAATATATTAAAGATGAAGATTAAAAAGTACTTTTCATGGAAAAAGATATCAAAGATAAATGAATGAGTTACTTTCAATAATTTTTTAATGAAGGTTGTGAAAATTCAATTGATCTTACGGAACTCACCACCCTAAAAAAAAATAAAAATTACTCTTACATCCGACATATTAGTAGAGCTGAAGTATAAAAAGCTTTAAAGAAGATAAAACATAAAAAAATAGTAGGACCAGATAACATCCCAATATATATTTGAAAGTGCTTAGGAGATGAATGAGTTTCTTGGCTCACTAGATTGTTTAATATGATTTTGAAAACTAAAAGGATGCCAAATAAATGAAAAAAAAGTATATTAGTACGTATTTATAAGAATAAAGGCGATGTACAAAATTGTGTCAATTATAGAGGAATTAAATTAATAAGTCATACTTTAAAACTTTAGGAGAGGGTGATCGAACAAAAGTTATGTCATAATACTATGGTATTAGAGAATCAGTTTGGTTTTATATCAGGTATATCTACTATAGAAGCCATTCATTTATTAAAAAGTTTAATAGAGAAGTTTAAGGAGAGAAAGAAAACCTACATTTGATTTTTATTGATTTGAAAATTTTTTATGATAAAGTCTCAAGAGAAGTACTTTGGAGAGTTTTAGAAAAAAAAGGGATTTGCACTGCTTATGTTCAAGTTATTAAAGACATGTATGAAGAAGCTGTTACCTATGTTCGGACAAAAGGAGGTTTGACTAAAAATTTTCTTATTACAGTTGGATTACACCAAGGCTCGGCTTTAAGTCCATATCTTTTTGCTTTAAGACCTGCGATGATATATGGTGCTGAATGCTGGCTTGTAAAGAGGAAACATACAAATAAAATAAATATTACCGGAATGAGAATGCTAAGGTGGATGTGTGGATATATACGAAAAGATAGAATGAGAAATAAGTATATCCCAAAGAAAGTTAGCGTTGCACTTGAGGATAAACATGGAGAAAGTCGGCTTAGATAGTTTGGACATATAAATCATAGGTCAATTAAAGCTCTAGTTAGAAAAATTAAATTATTAGATTTTGCCTATATACAAAGAGGAAAAAGGGACCAAAAAAGACATGACAAAAAACTATAAAGAGTGATTTTAGTTACTTAGATTTAGATAAAAATTTGGTAACTAATAGAACGCAATGGAAACAAAAGATTCATGTAGCCGACCCTACTTAGTGGGATTAAAACTTAGTTGTTGTTGTTGTATTGAACCTCATTCTTGAGGATTTTATTTTAAATGAAAGTAATTTTTTTTATAGATTAACGAAAGTATTTTTTATGGAAGATTTTTTTTTGATAACTTTTTTTGATGGAAAATTAAGGAAAGTAAATTACTCTACAGTTTCAACTTTCAAGGGGGAAAGCATCAAGTATTAGGGAAGTTATTTTGTTTTCTTTAAAAAAAAATATTGTGGTTTCATGAAAAAATTGTGTTAACAGTTTGCTTCATCTCCAACCTCCAGAAAGAAAACAACATAATATGTGAATTTATTTAAGCGTATTTCAAAGCTAACAAAGAGAAAAGTGGTAAACAATTCCCAAATGTCAGGCTTTATTTAATGGTAATCTTCCTGGAACAGTTGTTTGGCGTGAGGACCAAAACAGGACTAAAATGGACGTATTAATTTAAAAAATAATAATAATAATAATAAATAAATTTTTTAAATCATTCTACACAAATTCAAATATAAAAAATATTATTTTACTTTATATATTCAATAATTTAAAATAAAAATATCAACTTTATTTTTTACATTCTAGATCAAAATATTCAAATTGAATATTTTGATCTAAGATGTGAAATAAAGTTTATATTTTTATTAAAAATTATTAAGTATGTGAAGTAAAATATTATTTTTTATATTAAAATTTGTGTAGAATAATTAAAATAATTTATTTATTATTATTATTGTTATTTTTTAAATTAGTACTATTTTGATCCTGTTTTGGTCCTCGCACCAAACAGGTTAGTTTGAATATCACGGCATCACGTCATTTCTATAGCACCTAATATAAGCGAGCCCAGCAGATCGTGTCATGCATGGAATGTCGAAAAAAAAAATTTCGCACCATTTCTCGCCAATTTGTGCTAATTTTTCTTCTTTTTAAAAAAAAATTCGTTAATCTTTTTTATGTATATTTTTGAGACTTTATTTTATTTTTTATTCACTTTTTTAAATTTTATGTATGAATGTAATTAAGTAAAAAATATTATATAATAAAAAATTTTGTAAAAAAATGAAAAAAAGGACACTAAACGAAAAAAAATAATGTGAAACAGTATTTTCTTGCCTTTGCATATATGGCACTATGCATCAAGTCTGCGTGCGTGACACTATTCTACTGGGCTCCTAACGAATGATGTCTCACCAACTGCACCCAATAATAATTCATCTTCTTGCTTTCTTCCTTGTCTCATTCTGATGACAAGCAAATTAAATAGTTTTTTTAATTTTTGATGAAATCAAATCAAATGTTAAATATGAATAAGAAGATCAGTCTCTTGTTATACTATTAAAGATAATACCAAAATTAATGAAAATTGAGATTTCTTATTTTACCTTTTAACATTTCTAATAATTACTTGCTATCTCCTAACGCGTCATTGTCAGGTCCCAAGTCCCGGATGAGAAACGCGGAGGGTTACATTAACCAGTCGAAAGCCAGCATAAAATTTGTTGAATCAATCATGACATGAATTCTTTAGAAAATTGCGCTAAAGCTAGGGCATTTCTTGGAAGTGACACGCATTTCTTGGAAGTGACGCTCTGTATTGCCTGAATACAGTGAAAAATGGGCAAGGACTACTGTATTGGCTCCCGAGTGTAGTGAAAAGTGAGCAAGGGTCTCCACATTATGGATGGATGCGGGTAAAGAAGCTAGCTCATCATATTAGAACTCAAGTTAGTAGGATTAGATTAGCAACTTGGAATATAGGCAACCTGATGGGCAAGCTAATGAAGTTTGTGAATATTATAATTCATAGAAAGATTAATATTTTATGCCTTCAGAAAACAAAATGAGTTGGAGAGAAAGTTAAGAAAATTAATGGTTTAGGTTTTAAACTTTAGTACTCTAGTAAGAATAAAAATAAGAATGGAATGAGTATAATTCTAGATAAGAGCTTGAAGGATCACATAGTGAAAATTAAGAAAAATTATAATAGAATTATGGCTTTAAAAATTATAATTATTGAAATAATTATTAACATTGTAAGTGTGTATACTCCCCAAATAGGCTTGGATGCGAGCATAAAAGAAAAATTTTGGAATGATTTAGAAGAGTTAATACAAGAGATACCTCAGGAGGATAAATTATTTATTGGAAAAGATTTAAATGGATATGTTGGAAGTGTTACTGAGGAATTTAATAGGATCTATGGTGGATATAGTTTTAGAGAGATAAATGAGAAGGGTAAAATTATTTTAGAGTTTTCTTTAGTATATGATCTTGTAATTGCTAATACTTTATTCAAAAAGAGAGACACGTATAAGAATGGAACTTCAAGAACTCAGATTGATTATTTTCTTATAAGAAAACAAGATCGCTTGGATTATAAAGATTGTAAAGTCATTCCAAGTGAATGTTTGACTACCCAATATCGATTAATGGTTTTAGATTTCGAGATAAAGTATTGGAGAAGAAATAATAAGTCAAAATCCTATTTTCAGACTCGATAGTGGAATCTAAAGAATGAGAACAGATGTATATTTAAGAAAAAAATTCTAGAACTTGGGCAATGGAACATTAACAGGGAAACTAATCTTATGTGATTGATAGTTGCTAAATGTATCCGTAAGATTGCGAAGAATGAGCTGGGAGAATTAAAAGGAATAATTCCAAATAATAAAAATACTTGATGGTGAAAAGATAATGTACAAGAAAAAATTAAGGAGAAGATTTATTATAGAGATTGGTTTAAAAACAAAAATAAGGATAAGTGAGAGAAATATAATGTGGCTCGACGAAAATCCAAGAAAGCAGTAGGCAATGCAAAGAATATAGCTCTTGAGAATTTATATAAGAAGCTAGACACTCAAAAAGGAGAAAGACAATTATATAGGATTATCAAGACAAGAGATAGAGAAAAACTAAAGATTTAATTGAAATAAAATATATTAAAGATGAAGATTAAAAAGTACTTATCATGAAAAAAGATATCAAAGATAGATGAATAAATTACTTTTAATAATTTTTCAATGAAGTTTATGAAAATTCAATTGATCTTACGGAACTCAGCACCCCAAAAAAAAGTAAAAATTACTCTTACATCTGACATATTAGTAAAGCTGAAGCCTAAAAAGTTTTAAAGAAGATGAAGCATAAAAAAGTAGTAGGACCAAATAACATCCCAATATATGTTTGAAAGTGCTTAGGAGATGAAGGAGTTTCTTGGCTCACTAGATTATTTAATATGATTTTAAAGACTAAAAAAATGCCAAATAAATAGAGAAAGAGTATATTAGTACCTACTTATAAGAATAAAGGCGATGTACAAAATTGTGTCAATTATAGAGGAATTAAATTAATAAGTCATACTTTAAAACTTTAGGTGAGGGTGATGGAACAAATATTACGCCATAATATTAAGGTATTAGAGAATCAGTTTAGTTTTATATCAGGTAGATCTACCATAGAAGCCATTCATTTATTAAAAAGTTTAATGGAGAGGTTTAAAGAGAGAAAGAAAAACCTACATTTGATTTTTATTGATTTGAAAAAATCTTATGATAAAGTTTCAAGAGAAGTACTTTGGAGAATTTAAAAAAAAAAAGAATTTACACTGCTTATATTCAAGTTATTAAAAACATGTATGAAGGAACTGTTACCTATGTTCGGATAAAAGGAGGTTTGACTAAAGATTTTCTTATTATAGTTGGATTACACCAAGGCTCGACTTTAAGTCCATTTCTTTTTGTTTTAAGACCTGCGATGATATATGGTGCTGAATGCTGGCCTACAAAGAGAAAACATACAAATAAAATAAATATTGCCGAAATGAGAATGCTAAAGTGGATGTGTGGATATATACGAAAAGATAGAATGAGAAATGAGTATATCCAAAAGAAAATTGGCGTTGCACCAATTCAGAATAAACTTAGAGAAAGTCGGCTTAGATAGTTTAGACATATAAATCGTAGGTCGATTAAAATTCCAGTTAGAAAAATTAAATTATTAGATTTTTTTCATGTACAAAGAGGAAAAAGGGGACTAAAAAAGACATAACAAAAAATTATAAAGAGTGATCTTAGTTACTTAGACTTAGATAAAAATTTGGTGACAATAGAACACAATGAAAACAAAAGATTCATGTAGCCGACCCCACCTAGTGGGATTAAGACTTGGTTGTTGTTGTTGTTGTTGTTGTTATCTAAGCTAGCTCAGCTCAAGGCCGTCATTGGTAAAATTATAATTTAGTTTTATACTTTTTCTACTTTTACATATAAGTGCTGATCTATTTATTTTAAATCTTTTCAAATAAAAAATTACTAAAAATTTGGGATTTTCTATTTTTTCCTTAACATTCATAATAATTATGAAATTAAATGTTTATCCTTGACTTGCTACCTAAGTCAGCCACGGAAAATTATAATTTAATTCTAAACTTCTTTCACTTTTATAAATGAATGCTAATGCACGCATTTTAAATTCTTTTTAAATAAATTTGATTCTAAAATCTTAATAAATTTTTTATTAAATTCAAATTCATTTCAAAAAAAATTCTTAAATATTTTCAATGTGTTTTAAAAAATTTAACATATATAATCTAGAATTAATTATGATATAACTATCATATCATAAAATTTTAAAACAAGTTTTTTTAATTAATATAAATATGACTATTAGCACATTATAATATATTCATATTAATTAAATTTTTGAGATGTTAAAAATAAATTTTGAGAGTTTTTTATGTTAGAATTTATGTGCTAAAATATGATAGTTGTAGCTGTTTAATTTTTTTGAAACTCTTTAATCGTTATGCCGGAATTTGAAATCTCTGTCAATCCAGCTCATTTATTGGTTTTAGCGTTATTAGTTTGGAGCTGCTTCATGCTCTACTTAACTTATATAAATAATAAATTTAATTTACGTCTAATTCAATAATAATTATTTAATAATGAAATCTTTAATAATTATTAATTTTAAAATGAATTCTTTTTTATTAATTTTTAACATATATTTTATTTTTACTTACATCTCAAATCTTCAAAATTCAATATTAAATTTAAAGTCTAAAATCATTAATTTTTTTTTTATTTTATTTGCGTTACACAGTAATGATCAGTTGAAATTTTTAAAATTTCAATCAATATTTAAATTGAATTAAATTGATTATAATTATTTTTATTAAATATTTATTTTATATTATTCAATTATTAAATTTAATTAATTATACTTTTTATAGATTAAAATATAGATACTTTTGTAAAATTATAAATTTAATTATTATAATTAAATGCTAATAAATTTTTAATATTTTATTATTAAAAAATTTATATGTAAAAAATTTATATGTATTTTTAAAAATAAAAAAATAAATTTATAATTTATAATTGTTATTTAAATTGGATAATAAATTTATTTATTTGAAAAAATGTGAAAAAATTTATGTAATTTCTGCTTAAGAAAATACTAGTTTATTATAATAGTAGGTGTAGAAAGGCCTCCGATATCAGAGAGAGAGAGAGAGAGAGAGAGAGTTTGGGTTAAAACCAAGGTTGGACAGAGAAACGGCAATGGCGTTGGGAGAAAACCTAGCTTCAACGCCGAGCTGGGCCGTAGCCATCCTCACTGCTCTACTCGTCACTCTTTCTGTTCTAATAGAGCAGTCGTTGCATCTCTTATCTCATGTACCAGGACCTCTCTAGCTTGTTGATCATCTCCCGTTAATTTCCTCAATTATTCCTCTCCCTTCTCAATCTTCCTATATCAACATAGCTTGCATATATGCAGTTTGTTGGCAAAGCAAAGAGGAAGAGTCTGAACGAAGCCATCTACCAGTTGAAATCAGGTGAGAATTAATTAAAAAGAAATTAACAGTATGAAAGAAGTATGTATTAATTCATCTTTTCTCTAATATATATATATTATATGTTTTTCTGTTTAGGTTTAAGAAATTTTGGCTTCATCAGTCTTCTGCTAACCATGGCCAACCAGCCCGTGTCAAAGCTTTGTATCTCAACAAATTTAACCAACACTTTTCTTCCGTGCATCGATGATCAGAAGTCGAATCCTGATGCTGGTAGTGGTAGGTCTCGCACGGAAGACATTGAAGAAGATACTTGCCCGGCGGTGAGCAAAGAAGAGCTAATTAATTAATTGTTGAGTTTTTTTTATCTTGATCAATCATAATTATTAGCCTACATATATATTGCGTGATCCTAGTACCTATAGTTATATTTTTTTCACATTCGATCGATGCTCGACGACCTAATTGAGCCAATGAGCAGAGCATTTTTGGGATTCTGATTGAGTCTTATACATGTCTTGCGTTGCACTGGATTCTTGTTGAAGCGTTATATAAATTCTGATTGAATATTGATCATAATTAAGATACCACTTTTTCTTAGCTCTTCCTCGATCTATATAATTCTTTTTTTCTGTATGTAATTGCTCGAAAGCCTAAACAATTCTTAGGAAAATCTGGTAAATCTGTATATATCATGTCTTCGTGTGCTTAATTTGAAGTTTATTTGTTTCGATTTTCATTTCATTAATGATGAAATTTATAGCTGAGATTATGAGAGTAATTTTATGTTTGTGCTTACGATTAATTAATTGAATAATTTTGTCAGGGAAAGGTGCCCCTTTTGTCGCCAAGAGGAACCCAGCATCTCCAAACGTTGATTTTTATGCTGGCCATATTTCATGTAACGAGCTCTCTGTTCACTTTACTTCTTGGGGAAATCAAGGTGCTTAATTTAGAGTTGTTATATATATTTGCTATTTATTTCTAAATTTAATATTGTATTTTCTTTATTTACATTTCTTTTATCTCCTAAAAATTATATATATAAATTGCAGCATATTTGTACGGAAAGAAAATATCTTAATCTTGCCAATAACAATTACAATCACTTTTATTAATCTCATTAGTTCGGGTTGCAAGGCTATAAATGAGTCATTTATTTCCCATATAAATCCTTTATCAACAAGTGGCTAAAACTAATTGGAATATGCATGCATGGCCCTAATATATAAATACTGATCAAAATGCAATGTTTAATATCTGATTAAGATCAGAGTTTTAATTGTTATGTATGTCTCAAGGTTGTTTTATGATTAATGTTATATATTTTACAGATGAAAAGATGGGAACTGTGGGAAAAGGAGACCCAGACTTTGGATCACAAATTATATAAGGGTGAGTTTTCTATCAATTAATTAGCACTATCTGATATATATATATGTTCTCTGGTATTGACTGAAGTGATGGCTTATTGTTGTAGTGAACTGGCCTGCACAAAGTGGGAATAAATGTTTTGTTGCCTTTGCTGTGGAAGCCAAATATAATTAGAAGCATAAAAACCAGGAAAATTGTGACAAAATTATTGACAATTGATGAGGTTACCCTTGCTCCTTGTTAGAGCAAAGGATGGAGGTTCGAGAACAAGTGGGCAAAATGGGGTTCTAAAAAAATCAACCTCAATCAAAAGTCTTCGAAATGGTGATCCCTTAAAGGCTAGGAAATAAGATGAGAAATATTGTCCAAAAGAGGTTTTGCTACAATGAATATAAGTTTATTATGAAAAGTTTAATTCTTCAATCAGTGTCAATAGCACCCATCAATTCCCTAAAAGTGTCAAATTTTGAACCAAAACTAGAGACGTTGTATATGAACCAAGCTTTCAAAGAGTTGCTCATTTGTCATAAAGCTTAACAAATAAGCATGAATATTTTTTTAAATGCTCGTCTTAATCAGTCACAAAAGGTCAGTCGCATAATACCCAATTAGCTGGCAACCGAAAAATGATTCCCATTTAATCAAGCAGTGCAACCAATCTAATGTGACAATTGATCGCAATATGATACGACCGGCTCCTAACCGATTGTCGTAAATTTTGTGATTTGTTCTTCTGCGACAGTCTTTGCATCCTGATTGGTTTGTTGCAAATATTTCTTTGCACTACTATATATTGTAGTTTCTGCAATCAAAAAATCGGTCGCAAATGCTAATTATTCTTATAGTGCCTAAAAAGGAAAAGTCTTTACTATTATCTTTCCAACTTGATGGTGAAGCAAGTTTCTAATAGGATTAACCCAAGAAGTCAAAAGGACTAATGAAATAAGATGTAAAGCCATATATTCGTATTATCATAACAAAAAAAGCCATATGCTCGTGAGAGGATTAGAAGCTAAAAAATTATTAAATAGTTTTTCATTATATTGCAAGAAACTAGATAAGAGTACTCTTCATGCATGTTAGGTGGAAAAAATAACCCTTGGAGAAACTTTACTCTAATGTTTGTGAAGTAAGCCATGGGTCAAAGGAGCATCCTACTTCATCATGTTCATCGACAATTTCTACATGGATAATTAGGCATATCCCTTGAAGTAAAAGGATAAAATTTTCACAAGTTCAATGAGTTTCATCTATCACAATTAGAAACCAGAACATTGCTCTTTCAATGACCAAACTCTCAAAGAGGTGAATAAGGGAGATAATATTTTATCCTCTCCTATCATCTCTTATAAATAGGTAGTGAGGTCAAGGAAAGCTTGGAAAAACATCCAGAAGTCAAAGAACACCTTAGAGTTGAAAACAAACAAATTGTAGATGAAAGTGATGGTGAACAAACCAAAGAAGAAGTCTTCAATAGCTCAAAGAGCATAAGTTGTCTTCTAGTACAAGCTTCTTCGACAAGGTATCCCATTAACGAGTATATGATTTTAACCAATAGAGGTTAATTAGAGTGCAACGATGAAGCTCTAAAAAGAAAGAAAGCTGAACGATAGAAGAAAGCTATGTAAAAAAAGAGTGAGTCCTAGCATAAGCACAACACTTATGAACAAGTTAGTGGGAAAAAAAAACTAAGCAGCACTATTTAAGTAATTTTGTCACATTTTAATTCGTATCAATAAATGATTGCATCAATCATCATCAAACATTTGAATTTCTACAGATACTAGGAGATTCCAACTCATCAAGGAAACTACTTTTGGCAAAAGGCACTTGACATTTTGGAGCAACAATAGTCATCTCCGTTTGATTGTCAGTAATTTCATCTTTTATAGATTTATTTTACGTGAAGTATATGCAAATCATATGCAAAAAGTACATACAAATCATATAAAAAAAATCAAAGCATTGATTGATTCGACCGTCGTGGTAATTGGAAAGTCGGGTCGTGTGAAATTGCAAAGTTCATTATATTGCAATTTGACAAACCTTATTGTATTGGAATACTGAAAGAAGAATTCACATTTGTAAAAACCGAATGAAATTTACAATAAATTATATTTTATATTGCTATGAGATATTTAAAAAAATATGTGGTCAAATATGTGGATTAAAATTCATAATATAAATTTTTTATTTGTCTTTATTGAAATAACACATTAAAATTGTGTTTTTTCATGTTATCGAGTAGTCATCAATCGAGTAGTCACTATTTTACAGAATTTGCAAATGTCAAAAAAAAAAACATAAAAATGGAGAAAAAAAAATTTGGAAAAAATTATTTTATTTGTATTTGTAGTTTTTCATTTCTTGTATTAAAGGTACGAAATATTAGTATGGTAATATTTTTAATTCTTTTAAAATATAAGAAATTGAGTATTCTTATGACTGTCTTTTTTTTTTTTTTCAAAAATACATATATTTATATCTCCACTTATACATATATTTATGTGCATGTGTATTTTTTAAATTTTTATACAGTTAAATTCGTGATTGTGTACTATCAAAAATAATAATAATAATTTTGTTAAGTCATTTCATGTTCTCTTATTATTTTATCTCTCTCAACTTCTTGATACTGAGCTATGTGATACAACACTTTAAAATACCAACTTCAATAAGAATTATGGTACTTATATGAAATGCATGTATTCTGCACATGATACCATCTCACTTGTCAGTAAATTCATGAATTTGCCATAAAATAAAATTATGAATTTGGCTTTTTTACACATGAAAAGTTATAGTTCAGATGAATGCACAGTCTGTAAAAGATTTTGGATTTACTCTAATAAATTATTCAGTGAATTGATGATGATAATGCGAAGCACTTTTTTTTTTAATAAATATATATATATAGGATAAAGAATAATATAATGCTGCTTTTTATTTAATATTGACAGGGTTGCTTTCTAAGGCAGTTCGTGGGCTCAGTAACCAAAGCAGATTATTTCGCTCTGCGAAAAGGGTTTATTAACGTCTGAGCTTTCCCTCTAAAATTATAATCAAAATTTTAAATATTACTAAACTTCAATTATTTTATATATTTTATATTAAATTTTTTAAAAAATATTTAATAATATACTTGTCATATAAAAATTATAATATTTATTATGTATACATACCATAAAATATTATCTTAAAGTTTTGTTATTTTTTTTAGAAAAAGTAATTATTTAATTTAATGATATGTGAAGATAATTTTATAAAAAATTATAAAATTATTAATAAAAATTTAATATTTAGGTGTTATGTTATTTAAATAATATGATATAATGTTAAAATAATATTAAATTAAATGTTGATATGCATGCAATTTTCCTATTCTAAATTGTCTCTGCTTTTTATGATGCATCAGAAAATTGCATCCAAGTCAACGTGGTAGAGGTGTCATTGCATTTTGATCTAAAAATTTTGCATCTGAGTCCTCTAGATTGGAGCGGGCTTACTGTTAATAATTGAGCATTTAACTAATTTGCTCTTTAATTTTTTTTCTTTCTTCTTTGGACTCAAAACCTCTGTTTTCTTCAAAGAAAAGAAAAATCGCACAAACCCACTGGCCACCTCGTGCCTGTGCCAGCTTTTTTGTCTTTTCAACATAGAAGAGAATGAAAAGAATTAGCCCCATTTTGGTTTCAAAAAATGTTTCATGAAAGCAAATAATTAGACTTTTTTATGACTCAAAAAAGATTTTTGTTCAAAATTATTTTTTTAAAAAAAACATAAAAGGCTCATTTTCCCAAAAAAAGTATCATTAATTGGATAGAAAAAGACAAGAATTTTGGACCATCTTGCAATGATATCTCAAAGGATCTGAATGCAATTTATCCTAGCATTTAATTGCACTTCAATATAGTTAAAACTTAATTTTAAGTTTTAGATTTTTTAAAATATGTTGCACTTTTATTTCATCGATATTTTGGAATATACATGATGTAATTACTAAGAGAATATGTTTCTCTAGTCTCATAACAAGAAGAAAGAGTTTGCCTTGAAATGTACTATGAGTTGTCAAGTTCAAATTATATCATTATCATAATTTTTAAAATAAGATAAAAAAAAATATTATGGTATCATAAAATAATTAATGTGATATCAGTTTAATTTTTGTATTATAATTTGCAAATATTTTGAAATTTTATTTAGGCCCATTTTGGTTCAAACATTGCTTATAATTTTCACAAGTATCTCAGAAGATCTCTTGACAAAGATTTCAAAGATTTGGTGACGATCAGGTAATTAGTTCGTATAATTATATTTATTTAATCTGCCGGCCTTCGCTTGTTTATGGCCTGATTTGATGTTTAAAAAAAAAAAACCAATAAATTGTAATCGATCGCCTTGTTTTTTTCTTTTGAATGCTTGCAGCTTTCCCATATGGGCGTATGTCGTTCTCTTCGTACTTTTTAGCGCCAATGGTAAAATCATACCTTCTACTTTGATTTAATCTGTCATTAATTAATTATTAAAGAGAATACATCTGATCTTCAAAATTTAATTAGATAATTTCATTTAAATTTAATAATTTAATTTAATTTAATTTAATTAACTCGTCCATGTGCAAATTAAGTCTCGTAATTCAAAAGATGCATGCACCAGACCACTTCAGGCAGGCAAATTAATTATTAGACAAATTGATCGAACCTAAGTAGTTGATGTTTTTGGCAGACCTCAAATAAAGTTTTTCCCAAAAAATTAAATTTTGTTGCGTCTAAATTTTTTTTTTATATTGAGACCATGTAAATAAATTATAATCTAACTTGTCAAATTTCCTAAGCCACAGATTAATATTTAACAATAATATATAATTTACATAGAGTTTAAAATAATTTTTTTTTTTAATTAATAAATCCTACACACATTTTAATATAATAAATTATATGCATTAATTTAATATTTCTTTAATGTTCAAAGTTCATAGAATATTCTATCCCCAGATGTACAGTTAATAAAAGTCCTGAAGTTCTCAATATGAAAAACCATTACAAGCTTGGTACATATAATATACAATCTAATACACGAATTAATTACATAACTAATAATAGTAATCACAGAGATGAATGAAGATTCAGTATTTCTCAATAATTAATCATAATATTAGATAATGCCTAAGTAAATTGTACTTAAATTTAATGTTAAAATGGCATTTAATTGTAAAGGAAAAGATGAGATTGAGATGAAATTTTAAGAAAATAATTATATATAAGAGAGTAACGTTCTTTTGAATGGCGGTATGCACTCATAATTTTAGTTTCGTGCAGGTTTTTATGCATATTATTGGCTTTCTTTTATCCCTTTAGCGGTGAGTATATTTGTACCAACCCACTTATTATAACTCCAAATTAATTTAATTGTGAAAAAAATACAAATAATTGTTTCATGCCTTAATTAATGATGTTAACACTAATGAAAGAATTGCAAAAACAAACTAATTAAAGAGAATCCATGCATGCCTTACATACGGCTTAGTTTTTGAATAATTATAGTATATATATTGCTTCGAGCTGAATGTTATTAGGACCGTACATCCACTGTTTTTATTTTTATTTTTATTATGGAAGTATATCTACAGTTAATTATGCAATTTTGGAGATATGAAAAATGCAAATGAATATATAGTGATCTAGATACGTGGTCATTGATCAATGCATAGTAGAATAAATTAAGTGCAATATAAATTCATACGATCATATGAGCTATTTATCTTATTTATGTAATTAATGATAGAAAATAAGTAAACACGAAAATAAAGTTTTACCATAACAATATCATCCCCCAATTTCATTAGAATTTTAAATCAGTTAATTAGAACGTCCTTATTGACGATCCTTTACTCCGACAGCATCTAGGATTCCTCAAACAATGTACAATATATTTACTTAATTAAATAATTAATGATATTGTTCGAAAAAACATGTAACTTCTTTATTGTATAAAATAATTGAGAATTATTATATATAATAGTGAATCGATGCTGTAGGTGCTCTTGATTGTTGGAGCCAAATTGGAGACGACCATAACTAATATGTGCTTAAGGAGCACTAGCAAGGAGACTGTAATCATTACTGGTGAATTTTCGGTAGAACCAAACGACGAGCTTTTCTGGTTTGGATCGCCAAGATGGTTTCTTCATGCCATTCAATTCATCCTAATTGTGGTACGTATATTAATTTAATTAACTCTAAATTAATCAGTATTATAAGATCACTAGCTTATTATTATATCTTTAATTATGTGGGATATTCTAATTAGGTGCGTAATGTGTATTTCTATTATTTATTATGCATAACAAATATATAGCGAGTTGAAACCTAATAGAGAGAGAGAGAGAGAGAGAGAGAGAGAGAGAGAGAAGGCACGCGTCTCATGGCTTAATAACTTTTGTGCAACGATGAATTTGTATAAGATAATGAATTTAAATCCTATGGCATCAACATGTGGAGACCTTTGGAGGAAACAATCATGTGCATAAGAATACAAATGTCAGAGGAATCTTATCTTGGAAAATATAAGTTTAAATGAATTATACATATGTGTGTATAATCATGAATACCTTCCAACTCAAAAGCTTTAACTCGATAACTAGATAAGGATCAATACTTTTATATTACTATCGCAACCTGTTATTGATTATACAATTTATAATGTGAGATAATTAATTGTCGTATACATTTTAACAATAATGTCCCTCAATAGTTTTGCGTGTGATGTGGTAAAAATTAGGTAAAATTACTACAATAAATTTGCAATTTGACATGAGTAATATATCTATGTTAGCATGATAAAATACACTTGTTAATTTCATTTAATAAAAATAAAAATTTTCTATCGAGTTTTTGTTAAATTCTTTTTTGTATAATGAAATTTAGTGGACGTTTGGTTTATTGTTATCTTGGTGTTATGTTATGACATCTAGATGTCATCTTTTGATCAATAATTTTATAATTTAATAAAAGATTATTTATACATGTATTAAACTAAATAATTACTTTCTCTATATAGCATAGCATAACATCAAAATAACATTGAACCAAACGCCTTTTAATTAGTATGAATCTCCGTATTAAAGTTCCTTGTTAACTAAAATATGATAATTAACAATAATTTCTTTCCTTATTGAAAATATTGTTAACATAAAATTTAGTATATATTTTAATAAGAGATTTTTGTTTTTATTAATTTTGTCTTGTTAATATATAAATTTCTTATAGTGAATGTAAGTTTTAATTAGTATTCCAGTGCATGTCTTTGGATTGTCATGCTCATATTAAATCAAATAAATCTTTTTGCAACATACAATTAACTAAAAATATATCTGCATAACAAGTCATGTTTAATTTAGACCTCATTAGAGTATGAAATTAAATTACTGTTTAATGAAACTCGGTTATAGAAGCTAAACTGTTATAAAATATGAATAATTACAACAAATAATCCATTAATGAGCAAACAAAATGTAACAATTAGCTAATTGATTAATTATATTTTGCTGATTGCAGAACTCATTTCAAGTTGCATTCATTGTGTGGGATCTGGTAAGTTGGGAACGTCGAATCCAAAATTATACATTTGACTTTTTTTTTTTGGATAATATTATATATATTTAAAAACTAAAGATTGATGCATGCATGCTTCATATATAATTGCAGTACACATTCGGCCTCCACTCTTGCCTGCATAGAAAAACAGTGAACTTGGTCATCTCTCTTGGTGTCAGCTTGTTGGTCCAATTTTTGAGTGCATATGTTACTTTGCCGCTTTATGCGTTGGTCAGTCAGGTAATTTATAACTATTTTGTTTGAATAATTAACAAAATAATTATATAAATTAAAAAAAAAAAAAAGGTAAAATGCACTTAATTATATAACTATTTTGTTTCAAAAATTGTCCAGCTTAATCCTAATTTTTTAAGCGATTAGTAATTAGATCATTCCATTAATGGAAATCCCTGTTGGCTTAGACCCATTTTAAGCTTTCTTTCTTTAAAACTTTTCCACTATAGACTTTGGATAAATCCGATCCGGTCTGATCTGCTACTTTAACTCTTCCCTTTCTATAAATAAATATATTTGATATAAAAGAAAATACTTTTTTTAGACTCTTTCTCTAGACTTGATGAGGCTATCCTTCACTTAGCTATTCGATTGACTCTTTGGACCAAGCACTTTGGCTTGAGGTTGGCTCTAGTTAAGCTCAACTACAGCAACAACTAAGATCTTTATCCAAGTTGGTGTAAGGACGGTTATATGAATTCTTTACTTTTATTACACTCTGTCAATTAAATAATCTCTATTTAGCTCTAAATATAAGATCATTATTTATAATTCTTGTCATATTTTTGTGGTCTCCTCCTCTTTATATGGTAAAATTCAATGACTCAATTTTTCTTACTAGAGCTTCAATTAAGCCTACAATTTATATATCTAAACCATTCAATCCGACTATCTCTAACTTAATCCTCAATTAATGTTACTCCAATTTTAGCATAAATATACTCATTTCTCATTTTATCTTTTCGTATATACTTACTCATATATTTTGGTATCGTCATTTATGCAATACTTATTTTATTTTTATATTTTATTTTTGTAGATCAGCATTCGGCATAATATATCATTGCTGGTTTTACTACTGTTCTATAGAATTTACCTTTAATTCTGAATAAAATTTTTAATCACACAACATATCAGATATATTTCTCTTCTTTGCCTATCCTTCTTAAAACCTATCAATGATATTTTATTTATTTCACCATTATTTTGTATAATTAATCCAAAATATCTAAAGAACTCTTTCTTCTTAATAATTTGATCAACAATTATCATATAACTAATAAAAGTACTTCTTTCTTGACTAAATGTACACTAAATATATTTAATTTTTAATCTACTAAGATGAAAATTTTTAAACTCTAAAATATTTATCCATATCTCGAGTTTTATCCCCATTTCTAGTCTTATTCATAAGGAAAAATATCATCTACAAAAAGTATACACTAAAGTATACTCATTTTAAATGTGTCTAGTCAGGACCTCCATAACTAATGTAAAGAGATATAGATTTAAAGCTGAACTTTAGTGTACTCCAACTTAATAAAAAAGATTCTTAATCAAACCTCCTTATATTCGAATACAAGTAATAATTTCTTTATATATGTCATTATACAAGTAATAATTCCTTTATATATGTCATTAATAACATGTGAATATATTTTTTAGAACTTTATCCTAAGCTTTTTCTAAATCAATAAAAGTTAAATGTAAATCTTCTTTAGTCTCCCTAAACTTCTCCATTAAATCTCTCAGCAAATAAACAACTTTTATAGTAAATCTATCTGGTACAAAACTAAATTAGATCTATGATATCCTAGTATCACAACGTAATCTAAGTTCGATTATCTTTTTTTTTAAATTTTAAATTATGGTTCATTAATTTAATTACGCTATAGTTGATACAATCTTGTATATTATTTTTATTTTTATATGTAGGTACCAATATGCTCTTTTTTATTTCGTTAATATTCTTTTAAGTAGCCTAATGAGCCAAGAAACACCTTCATTTCTCATACATTGGAATGTCATTTGGTCATAATATTTTTCTATATTTCATCTTCTTTAAATCTTCTTATTTTTCAACTTTATTGACAAGCTAGATATAAGAATAATTTTTATTTTCTTTTTAACTGAGTTCAATAATTGTTAAAATATTTATGAAAAAACTTTTGAAGCTAACTTATCTATCTATATTAGATATCTTTTTCTTAAAATATAATTTCTGATTTTCATCCTTAATACATTTTACTTGAGTTAAGCATTTAATTTTCATATCTCTTGCATTAACAAACCTGTATATATGTCAGTCTTTTTCTTTAGTGTCAAATTTTTTATATAAATCCTTAAAAATCGCATTTTTTGCTTCCAATACATAATCCTTTAAACTTTTGTCTAAAATAGTACTCACTTCATTCAAAATTTTATTCTTATCAGAGTATTAAAATTTAAAATCTAAACTATCAATTTCTTTAATTTTCTCACTCGCCCATTATATTTCCTAAAGACATAAAACATTAATTTTTATGAATAATAATATCTGCTAATTTCATTAATTTGCTTATTAAAGTGCCTATATTTTAAGGTTTTAGTTTAATTCTAGTGACTTGTGTTTTAGTATCTTTGACTAACTTCTTTATCTGCATACATCTATAATGTGATAATCATTACTTACTTATTACTATACCCAAGCAATAATATAACTGCCTATTGTATATTTCTCATTGTATTTAGGCAACAGAGTGCGCTGCTTTTAAGAAATGCCTTAGCTTTAGCACAATTTCTTAATATAAATTTTACATTGCTTATTGACTATTTAATGCAATCCTCCACGTTTTCATCTAGGATTTGAGACCCAACAATGATAAGCTCAATTCTTAGCCTAATTCTACACACCAATGAACGACAAACACAATTCTCTATCCTAATTCTTCTCCTTTTTAGCTCATTTTTCAACTTTGTAACATAAATTTTTAGTGGAATTGTTTGCTTTTCTTCTCTTAATCCAATTTTATATCATAGTTTGGATCCTTTTCCAAACAATATGTCAACTACATCATTGACACAAAAAAGAGATTGTACCATTTACCTTCTTTTCTTTCTTCTTAATCTTCTTAATTCTCTTTATAAGCACGTATCACTTTCTTCTACCTCTATCTAATTTTTCTTATCCTTCTCTTTTATCTTTTTAGCATTTCTCCCCCCTTTCCTTTCCTGTAATGTAAAAGTATTTTGGGCACAATTGGTGATAATAGACATATTAATCCTGTGAACAACAAAAAGCTATATTTTCATCAAATAGATTAGTTTGACGATCAGCTATATGAATAACAAATATGCAAATACGAAATGCCTACATATGTTGACTAAATTTGAAAATATAAAGGAACATTTGAACAAATAGCACATGTAATTAAATACCTCTTGTGCATGCTCCATTTCGTATATTTGCTATGTATATTTGTGGCACTGAATAAGCTACATTTTTAACTGTTTAAGATGGGATCGTCCATGAAGGAAACGGTACTGACAGATAAAGTTGTTTTGGGCCTCAAGAACTGGCATGACATGGCAAAAAGAAGCCTTTCATCCACAAATGAAGCCATCACCGCTCCCTCGTCTCCTTTAGCACGATCCTCCACGAGCTTAGTGAGAAAATTAGCAGGAAACTCTTCTGCGCCAGCAACAAACCCCAAAGCACTAGCTTCTTCATCCTCCCGAAGTCATTCAAACAGCTTGAGAGGACAAAGCAGTACGTCTTCATGGCTGCAGACTCCTACATCTGGAGTTTCTTCATCAAAAAGTCCACAACGAGCAGCACTGGTGAGCAGCCTCGGTGAAGCTGCAGGTTCTTTGCCGAGTCCGCGGGCCCCGAGTTCACCGGAATTTGAGTTTCCCAAGCTAGACTGGCGAGAGCTGGCAGAGTTTCAGAGAGTGACAGAGGAGATGATGGGCCTATCAAGCAAGAGAGGTTCAGTGGGAGAGCTTTCTTTTAGGATGTGGTGGACGCAGGAGGTGATTTCTTCAACAGGAGGAGGAAGGAGTCCAGGAGCGCAGCTGCATTCATCAAGGTAATGAAATGGACCAAATAATGACTTCACTAGAAGACATGCAGAAACTGCGATATTTTTTCAGTTTCAAAAAAAAAAAAAAAATTTTTTTATTAAAAGAATAACGCTAAAAATTTATGGAAAAATTAAAAGAAGAACTAAACTATTCATGAAAAGTTGGCGGAGAATGTTCGTATTAGAAAATGTTTCCAATGCATTTTTCACAGTGCCTTCCATAAATGCTAGAGGATAGTAAAATACATGGAGAATTATCTGAAGAAGGCTGGGAGACTACTTCTCCCTGCCTTCCAGACACGCATTAATCTGTGCCAAATGTCCAGAATTTACAATGTGAACAATAAAATTTCCTTAAATCTATCTAGCTAATTTAGCTAATAATTGAATGTGGAATGAACGTGAAATATTACTCAAGTATGCGCATTAAGGTCCCGCAATATGACTTCCTTGAAAGCTACGGCATCAAGTTGATCAAGAAGAGAATAGAACATGACATTATCATTATTGCAGCTTTCAGTTCTTAATGAACTCAACAGAACTTGCATAACAGAAAATAATAGTTTGGCAATCAGAATTGCAAAATGCCACCAGAAACGCAGTTATATTTACAGCAAAGTCATGAACAATTCAAAGAAGTACACATGCGAGACTTGCTCTATTTTCCTGGAATAAGCCTCTTTCAAAAATTTCAAAGATGTCCTTCTACCTATTACTTATCCATATTTAATAAATTACATACCACACACTATAAAGTGCAAAAAATTACATCTATACTATAATTATAATATGTCCAGTATAACGTTCTTAGTAGTTGATGACATGCATAGTATAATAAACATATGCACAATATAATTTATCAAATATGAATAAATAATATGTAAAATAATATGATTTAATGTAGCATGTAGGTAATTATCCCAAATTTCAAATATAAATAAAGATTGCAAAATCTTTGTGATGCAACATGATTTGAATGGATTCTTATTGTAGAGATTAGAAATTTTCTATTCTCATATAAGGGGTGAATTAGGTGTTATTTTTAAAAATCTAAAAAAGTATTCGGAGCCAAGGCTCCTTAACTCTAAACTTATACTACCTAATAGATTTATCATTCACAAAACTGCAGGCAAAAAAGCCTTTAGAATCGGACTTTTCCTCGCAGAGGGGAAGATCAACTCTAATCCCAATCTTACAAGGCTAGGAGTACACACCCCCTAAAATCAGCCCCTTGATCTTAGTAACCAAAAAAGAAAAATACAAAAGGTGCAATCTTCAAGAAAGGAGAAAAGTAGAACGAGGAGTCTAGAAGTAGAATATAAAGTAATTTTCACACAAAACTTGTCTTTTCCAATTAAATGGATGAACAGTTGAAGGGCCAAAGTAGAAGACACCTTGGATTTGATTTGCAAAGCAAAGCTACTTTATTTCAAATAGATGAGTGATAAAAGTTCACAATTTAGAGATTAGAAGGGTATTTATGTAGTTTTCCAGCTAATGAAAACTACATGATCATTTTCAAGCTAATGACCATTTAGACAAATAAATTTGACTCAATCTCAATTTGGAATTAAAAATGGATTGAACTCGTTCTGCGCTCGAATCAAACCGTCTAGTGGACCAAATCGAATGATCCATTTAGCTACAATTGGGTTGCCCATTTACTCATCTATTTTAGGATAATCGAACGAGGCTTTTCGTTGTCATCCAATTCCCAAAATAGACCATCCAGTCTGCTGTTCATTCCATTCTAAATAGCTCCATCGCATTAGTTCCAGGGGAAATGACACTTTGTTTTGGTTCAAATCCCTATTTAACTTATTTGATGATTTGATTAGTTTATATACAAAAACTATTATTCAATGTAGAACAACTATTTTAAGTATGGTTGATTATTAATTAATTGTTATTAACTTTAAATATAATTTAATTAAGCAATTTGACTTATCTTAGAACCAAGATCACACACATTTCTACCTTTACAAGATTTCCTATGAAGTCCATAGATCTATGATTTTGCATTGAGCTCTTTAATGCTTTCGATCTATTAGGTATATTTCTCAAGTCAAAACTTATGAGCTCATAAACTTCATAACACTAACATCTTTCAATGCGTCCTTAAATAAACTTCCTTTTCCTTGTTTTGACCCTATTTTGACACAACTAGAAAGCAATGCTAGCACTACCATTGATTGATTTGTTATTATCAAACAAATTAGAGCCAATCAAACTAGAGCTAATAAAGCTCTTTAAGCTAACAAGATCAGTACATAAATACCACATAACAAGATTAGTAGAAATACCAAGAGGAATGAGAATCCGGTAATCCAAAGCGAGAGCAATGGCCAGCTAGGGAGATAGCGATCGATGTCTCACTGATTGATTAGGACCAATCTATGTGGCTCTTGTGGCGGTCGGCCGAAGGAGGCGGCAATGTGGAGTGGCGCCGCACGACTCCAATTGGCATGGGCCTCATCCCATAGTCTCCTTGGAGGTAATAATTGGGACGGAAGGGAGCGGCGGTCGCTGGTCCAGTGACCGGTGCCAGCAGCAACGGCAGGCAACCCTAGCATCAGCAACAACAGAGAGCAGGAAGGCCAGCACAGTCTCCAACAGCCTGAGCTTCACGCCGTAGTCTCCTTAGCAGTGTACATTTGGGAGGGAGACAACAACACAACAATTCGACATCTACACCGGCAATGAACTAGCAAGGATATAGGTGGGTAGTGGCCTCCACAGGAATCACTTCCAAGCTCTTTGATTTGAGTAAAATGAACCAAGAAAACTAACCCTAATCTCCTATAGTCTATAGATTTTTATAAATAGAAAATCCCAAACAATCTCACCATTTCATCTCTCTAACTAATTTGATCCTCAGCATAGGTTAGGGACTGATGAATCTGAGCCATTCATTTAGACTTAAGTTGATCTAATGGAAAAGAGAAAAAGGAATAATAGGCCAAACTTGGGCTTAATTAGAATTCTTAAACTCACTTAATGATATTTATATCTCACCAAATTACAATTGTTTGACACCTGGCAACAGCTCTAGATATGCTCTTCGATTGCCTAAAAAATTATCATTTTATTATCTTTTATTTTTTATAACATTTTCAAAAATTGTTTGAGATAGGCAGCCATTTTTGAAAGTTTTGAAGACGGGCTTCGAAGAGCCATATATAAATTATTATTCATTATTTTTATTTATATTTTTTGATTGAAAGCTTGAACAAGCCATATTTGAATGCTAACTTCGAAGCTAAATGCTATATTCGAAGCAATAGTTTCAAAGGCAATGTTCATGGCAGCACATGAACGGTAGTTTCTTTTGTGATTTGGCATTCAAATTAATTTGAATATTGAATCTATTCTATCAAATTAATCATGAGATCACTCTTGTTACCATATAATTTTGGTTCTCGCCCAATTTAACCAATTTTGTATCAAATTGGATTAATAAACCGTTAATGCACTTTTGGCATTAAGAATATTCAAAACTTGAAAACGAAACCAATTAGAGGTGTAGCTACATTACAATGACCCTAGCCTTCAAATTTTGGCTCATTCCAAGTCCATTTGGTAAGTCAATTACTTGGTCAAAATTTAATTAACTCAATCGAATTCTCAAATTAACTGACTTTGATGATTTAGGACCAAATCAGATATCTGATCAACCCAAACTTTCACTATCATGTTATCCATAATTTTCTTTTAGTTATGAATATTTTTTATAATTTTTCATAAATTTTATTCTTTAGTTGATAGCTCAAAAAATACTAATTAATTTGATTTAATCACTTTAAGCACTACATTGGGAACCAAATTAACCCAATTTTTCAATGATCTTGTTAATATATAGATTCACGTTTTCTAGAGAATTTTGAATAATTTTTCATATTTCTAGAAGATCTCTCTATTTTTGACTCGATTAAAATTGTCCAAATAATTCTTTTGGCCTTAGTTTTCTTAATTACTTTGTAATCGAACTTCTTTCACTACTAGCCATCAAACTTCAAAAATAGAGGTCAAAGAGTGCTTGGCATTTGAAGAAATGATATCAGTGGAAAACTTCAGAACACCACACTATGTAGCAAGTTGAAAAGAATCCCTTTCTATTTGCACGTCGGGTGACTTCGGAGATGCTGACATGGTTAAAGATGGCGTATTGGCATGTCAAAGAGCAAGGATGAGACCAAACTTGAGTGTAAGTTAGTGCCACAGGATGTTTGACATGTCCTTGATTTATGTCTTGATCTCAACTCTATGAAAAGTTTAATGAAGAATGGTACATCAAACCTTCAACAAAGATCAATAGAAGCTTTCTAAGGGTTCCCCGATCATAACACAAGGAGAAAAGTGCTAATCCCTCTAAAAGCTAAAGTTCAGAATCTAATGTAAATTTTTGGTAACAATAGCAAAAAAGGGGGTCAAAAAATAGTAGTGACACAAGAGGCTATACCATATGAGCGATAGAGGCCTGGAAGTCCTCGAAAAAGAAGCCTTGTACAATAATTCAAGGTAAAACTTGACCAATGTGTTTACTGTCTCAGGGAAACAGACAAGAGATTGTTTGTGAAACTACCTTCAGAAAGAAGAATAAGGCCCTGGAGAAGGTATACTATAATATTTGTAAAATTAGTAAGAGGTCACTTGGTGTAGCATCTTATTTCGTAACTTCTGCCAACGCCTTAAAAAAAAAAAAAAGGCATATCCCCAAAAGACAAGAATGACATTTTCGATAAATTTATGTTTTTTAATTATCGACAAAAGGGAGAATATGAAGTCTCTAAAGTGCATGTTCATCGACATTAGAGGCAAGCATATGGGAGCCTTTGACAAAAACTAACAAGCTTAAAGAATTCAACATTGCAAGACTATGCCAAAGTGTTCATCTCAGAATGCTATCACAAAGAGGATAAATTGAAACCTAGTTGAGAAAATTCGATGTTTGCTATTGCATGTCAAGCTGGCAAAGATGTTTTGAACTACTAAACTTATGACCACAATGTACCTCATCAATTGATCACCCAAGTGCTTTTGGGCATAGAGATTCAAGAGAAGGTTTGGAGAGGGAAGGAAGTCTCTCAAATGCTATTGCGCTTTGTTGTGTCGAGCCTTTATGCATGTGTTGAAAGATGAAAGGGCAAAATTGGATGTAAAAGTAAGGGAGCACATCTTCCTTGACCTTGTAGACAAAGAATTCGGGTGACAGGTTTAGATTTGAGGGCCCGAAGGATAAGAAGGTCATTCTAATCCAAAATGTGATTTTCATCAAAAGCCAAACCCTTGAAGCCAAGGAAGATGCTCATCATGGACAATAAGAGGCTCTACGACTTAGCACATCCGCTACGTGATTATCAACTCCTAGTCTATACTTGAGAACAAAATAGTACTCTGAAAGGAACTCCAACAATTTGGCATGCTTGGAATTGAGCTTCTTCTATGAATTCAAATACCTAAGGGCCTCACGATCAGAATAGAGGATAAACTCCATAATAGAAGATATTTCTCCTAATATCTGCATACATCAACTACAACATAGGATTCTATATCATAAATAGAGTATTTTTATCTAGCCTTAACTTGTCTCAAAACTATGGATATACCTAAGGTTGAACATTATGTTCGAAACTCGAAAATCTTTTGCGTTTTACTTGGCCTGAATTTAACTTGATTTTATCATGACTCAAAGTCAACTCGTTTAAAATAAAATAAATTCAACTCATAATCAATTCGATATCCATACAATGAAATGTATTTGGTCTTTTTATGTAAGTTTAAAATGTTTTACATATATGAATATGCTTTATGGAGTATATTTTGATGAGATTAATAAATAAATACATATAAGTTTAACCAAAAAAAATATTTAATTAAAAAAACTAAGATAAAATATTAAGTACATTTCAACTCTAAAATCAATTCAAAATCAAATAGATTTTAGTTGACTCAAATCAAACTTTGACTCGAACTACAACACAAATACAACTTCACTGAATGTCCTTTCTCAATCCATTTCAGAATCATTATAAAATTATCACTGGGCTTTCAATTTCGCTATATTGCATTAGATATTCGAAAAAATATGAGATGCATCAAGTGATAGTGAACATTCCATTTGTCAAACGCAACCACAAATCTAGGACTCGATCATGATAAATCACAGGAATATAATTCCCTCTAATGATTGTGTTGAATTCATACCAGAACTCAATTGACTCCAAACCACGTCACTGGCATAAACTGTTGATGTTGCTAATAAAGAGTCTTGCTTACATGGTCGGTCTTATCTCAAAATGTGACTTTTTCAATAGTCCATGCCATTTTTTCACGCTAACTCCTTGGGATGTGGTATCCCATTAAAACTCATGGCCTCCGTCTTAGTGTTATGAATATAGTTAGCATCAAGATCTCGGGCATCAGGATCTCGGATATCACGATAATGCTCAACAGGATGGTGAAAAGGCCTCTTAATAGTGGCATCTCTAATAGTCTTATCTACCTCAATGTCTAAGGAAGGAGTGCATTGCACTTCCTCAAGATACACGAATATATCACCTAAATCATATATTGTTTGTTTGTTTAGCCAGGTTAAAATTAATCATGTTTACTTTAACTTAATATATCACATTATATATAAATTTTAATATTAAAATTTAACTATATTTCATATCATACCTATATTTTAAAATAAAAAAATTAACTTTATTTCAAATTCTACACAAATATCAAAATAATCACTAACTTATATCTTTTTAACATATCCCAGGATAATAATGAACTTTGTTTCACATTATACACAACTTTCAATAAAAAAAATATCATCATCTAAGTTTAAATTTAACTTTATTAAACTAACATTTACCAAGAAAGTTAATTTTTGAGACGTGTGTTGTGTGAGTGTTTAGGAGGGGGAAGTCAACCAATTATATTTCAAAACAAATCCAGCAGGCATATGAAATGTAACTTAATGCATGCCTAAAGATGAACTCTAATCTAACCACGCTTTGAAACTAATTGTGATGAATGATGTGAAAGCAACCTTATTGTAGAGATTAGTAGGTAAATGGCGAATGATCACAGGGGACAGCAAGACTATTTTCTCAAAATAGCTATGTTACAATCAAGAAATTCCAATCCTACAAACATGATAAGGTAAATTGGAATTTACCTACTCAAATTAGGGTATGATCTTTCAATCAATCAAAGCTAGGGTACACAATAGTATGGAATCCCTGTAATTAAATAGCCCAAAAACAAATTTCTCTCAAGATGATAACAAAGAACTCATGGAAGAACAAATTGAGCAATCACCATCACAACAATACCAGCAAGAATAAAAATGAAAGCAGAAATATTATTTAGAGGTTGGATTTACCTTAACTCATTCAGTGGTTTCAGAGGCATTGATCCAGTAAACAGTAAGTTAGGAATAGTAGCAGGTCCGTGAATAGCAGAGAACGGGGTCGGGGGACGTCGGGCGCTCCTGCTCAAGCAGATGGGAAGTTGATAACTCAAAAACAGGGCTAACAGACCCTTGCCATGTGCTGGCGATGAGAGCGTGAGGCTCGGTCACGGGAGACAAGCCGAGCAATGATTGACACGGTTGTTGTGAAGAACTGACGGTGTGGGAGGCGATGGCTCCGTGTCACATAGAGGTCGGGGCGGCACCGAGGGCAGAGGGGAAAAGGAGGCACAGAAGGAGCGACTCAAGCACGCGCTGCGGACCGGCTGCAAGCGAAGAGATGCTGGAGGGCAGGCTCATGAGTCATGAGGAAAGGACAGGAAGGTAAGCTGGGCTAACGTTAGTAGATCAATAACTAATAGGTTTAAAAAATCGTAGAGGTCACGGGTGAATAAACAATTTAAAATTTAAAAATCAAATAAAAATTAAATCAGAATTGGACCGTTACGATAAAATACAATAGTAAAATTTAAAGATAATTTTCATCAAAAAAAAATTATTTACTAAAAATAAATGATTTAAAATATAATAGTTATAAATATAGCACATATTTTACATAATGAGACCCTTTTTCACATTCAAATACAATGAAATATAAAAAATTTTGCCTAAAAATACTTCTATCATAGCATATTTCAGTCGTATTCTAATTAATACTAAAAATTACTGCAGAAACAAAAATTCATTTTTCTTTTTTCATAGTTAAATGTAAAAAAATTGAGCAAAAAATGATCCATAACATGCTTTTTCATTGTAGCTTCGTTTGGTTCAAAGTATTTTTTTATCCAATACAAATTTTAACTATAAAAATCAACTCATTTTTAGAGTTTAGGATTTAAATTAAAATTAAAATTATTTCATATTTTATACACTTTTAATATTAAATTAAATTTTTTTTTATTAAATTTAAAAAATAAATATTTTTTTTATTATTAAATAAAAAAAGCTCGAACCCTATTGTGTGTTTCCACGCGTGGGCCAATGCAGAATTTGTACATAAAAATTTCACTTTACATAATATATTTCAAGCTTAATTGGTTAACCTCTCATATTTTTAGCAAAGAGAATTAAGTTAAAAATTGAGTGAATTTAATGAACTTTTTTTCTTAAAAAAATGAAGAAATTTTATTCTTGAAAAAAAAGGAAGCTATTAAAAATTAATTATAGTACAATGCACACAGCTTTAATCCCACATTTAAAAAAAAATGCAAATAGATAATTATATTGCTTTTATGAAAAATAATAAACTATACCAATGAACATGTAGATATTTATATTGTATTTGCAGTTTGAAAAATATCTAAACTCAATATTTATGTGAAGTTAGTGTAATTTTAATGTTGTATTAATCTGCTACGTACATACGTGATAATTTCATGATTAATCAAATATACACGTAGATGTAATTATAATATATAAATATATATATTTATATAATACAAATAATCTGCGATGAAAAAGCTCCTAATTCAGGACAAATAACTCCGCACTCTAGCATATGCAAGCTCCTCAAACAATCTCAATATGTAAATATCAAAAAATTAATTATTTTTATAAGAGAGAGTTGAAGGTAGATCTACATTAAAATTTTTCAAACGTTCACTATCGATCTCTAATTGTTTGCAACCTGCAGGCTGGAAAAAAAAAAATCAATTATATACAAAAATAATTAGATAACACCTGAAATTAAAAACATAAAGAAAATGTTGATCTAAATTTGGTCAACTAAAAATAATTAATTTTATTCTTTAGTATTATATACATGTAGTCCGTAAAAAATAACATAAAACAAATTTTTAATTTTACAAAATCTAAGAAATTCTAAAAGAGAAAATTCAATCCCATTAATTAGAAATAGTAAAAGTAGTAGTATTACAGTCTAATGCGTGAAAATATATACCAGGATTTCTTATAATTTATCTTATACAAAATATATAACATAAAGAAGCCAAGGATGAGCATATATATTCCATTTAAAACAGGTAATAGGATTTTATTATTCTTTCAATCACAAAATATGTATCAAATTTTTTACAATTATATAATTCTCTATCTATTAGAATAAGAAAATATTTATATATACCAATAAATATTGCATTTCACAAAATGGCATACGTGGATCTATAAATATTTTCTATTAATCTGCTTGTTATTATTGTACAAATCAACCTCAAATATTGGACTTTACGAAAAACAATTTTTCATAAGAAAATTAATTTTTCCAACTTATATTTAATGCGCCACAATAAGCTATAATTCAGTTGACAAGATATGTTTATGAATTAGGGATCAAACAACTAAGGGTTAATAACGAAGAACTCCATGGCAATTATAAGTTCTTTTCTTTATTATAAAACAAATCACAACCATCAAACATGTCAGTTCATGTATAAAAAAGATCCCAAATTACACAGAGGAGGTGATACGGAGGCCGAGAATCCCAAAATAAAGAGAAAGATGCAACTTCATTCTGTCTTAGGTCATGGGTATGGCATTTGTACCGATCGAAACTCGGCCACTTGCGCCATCGGCAAGGAGGAAGAAAGAGGATGAAAGATAGAAAGAGGAGATTCAGTTAAACATATATCTTTAACTCAAAGGATATGAAGGAGGAAGGAGCAGGTGATTCAGTCAGTTCTCGACGGCTAGCGAGAACGCCGAGAAGCTGTGATGGACATTGGAAAAGGAAGAGGAGAATAAACATTGCCGGCAAGAGAAATAGCTAGGGCTCTCACACTCAATCATCTCGAGTAATTCACAGGAATCATGTTTTGTGATTGATCAAAACAGTAAAATTAAAATTAATGATTTTTCATTTAAAAAAAAATATAATTTTCTATGACCGGAACGGGTTACTAACTGTTTTGCAGTTAAATTAACCAATAAGGCCCCGTTTGTTTGTCGGTTTAAAATTAACTTGGTTTAATTTTAACCTGACATATCACATCACACATAAAATTTAATATTAAAAATTAACTTTATTTCACATCTTACACACATTACTAAAATAATAATTAACTTATATCACATCCCTCATATATCCTAATATAATAACTAACTTTATATCGCATCCCTCACACACCGTAACATAATAACTAACTTTATTTTACATCATTCACAACTTTTAATGAAAAAATATCTCTATTCAAATTTAAGTTTAACCTTGTTAAATTTAACCTTACAAATAAACAGACCCTTAAAAGATAAACGAGGAACATTTCATTCCAACTATTTATTAAAATTTTTGCCTTCCTGCCCCACATTTCTAATTCCCTTCAATTAGTTGTTAAAAAATTAACATGAGTAATAAAAAATATTCTAAAAAATTAACATAAATTAAAATTACTGATCAGGTTAAATACTTTTGTTATATAATATGTTTAACATAAGTATATTAAAACTCATGCTAAACTTTATGTTGACTTTCATTTTAACAAAATTTTTAGATATAATTTTTTTACTCATATTAAAAAAAATTTGCTAAATCTCTTATTCCTTGTAGTGTTCATCATAAATATACTTAACTAGGGAATTTCATTATTTTCCTCCCAAAAAAGCAATTACATTATATTAAGGTCATGTTAATAATTATAAAGCTCCAAAAACCTCCTCCTCATTTTAATGTGAGAATACAATTCATTTTTGCATCTATCTCATTTGGTCCCATTTGTACGAGGAAATTAATCAAAAAATAAAAGCTTCACTACAAATAAATAGATTTTAACTCTAAAGCATATGCTTATAGAAAATAAACCAACCAAAAACATAAGCATTATTTGCTCAGTACGTGGTAGTAAGGAAGCTACAAAAAAGAAACCCAAAATAAACAAAAGAGACTAGCCGTTAATTACTAAAATATAAATATAGCAAGTCATAATCTAATTACAACTAGCAAGCCAAAGCTAAAAATAGAAACGAAAATCAAAAAATAAAATCACAGTTGAAGTTAACAATAATATTGCTCCATATATTTAATTAGCTTAAAAATATTTTTTATTTATATTTAACTTAAAATTAATTACCAAATTTAATTAATACTAGCCTTTTATTATAATTAAATAAATTTTTAGAATGAATTTATTATTAAAGCCCCAAGTCACTTTTTCATATTTAAATATGATTGAATACTAAAAACAAAAAAAAATCTGATTATTACCTAAAAAAAATGTATTTGAATATAATTTTATTTGAAACATATCGTGAAAAAGCATTTGTGTGCAATTTTTTTGTCTCCAATCTTTTTGAAATACAAAAACAATTCTACAATTCTATATACTGATCATTTGGTATTCAGATATGAAATGTATATTAAATAATAATAAATTATAATATTTTTGATTTATAAGTAAAATTTAAAATATGCTAAATATAAGGGAGAGTTTGGTTCAATATTATCTCGATGTTATATTATATTATTTGGAGAAAATAATTATTTAGTTTAATAATATTTATAGATAATCTTCTATTAGATTATAATATTATTAGTTAAAAATATCATATAAATGTCATGGCATTTATATTACATAACATCACATTAAAATCAAATGTCCCCTAAATAAAAATTTTAAGTATATAACATATATATATTTTTATTCATAATTAGCTCAAGAAATTAATTATCAAATTTTGCTAATTAATACAAATTTTGTTATAATTAAATATTTTTTTAGGATAACTAAATTATTAAAAATCCCAAATGGCTTTTTCTTATTTAAATTTAGATTGAAATTAAAGAAACAACTACAGGCATTTTGTAGGAAATTCAGGTTTTAGCGCTGAAAATGTGCAGTGAGGAAGCTTTTTGTTAGGGAATTTCTTTTCTTTTCTTTTTTGCATTCAATCGTATATTGGGATACCAAAAAAAAAAAAAGTTTCTCCAATGCAATACATTTCTACGAGTAAGGTTCATGTGCATTTCTATGCGTAGGGTCATGCATATACGTACACACAAGAATTCTTTTAATCTTCTATGTCTTGTATATGTAGAGGACATTTAATTCAATATTATCTTGACACTAGTTATATTATAATGTAGGAAATGTAGAAAATTATAATATTTAGATGTAATCTTTTGAATGATGATTTCACAATTTTTTAAAAAATTATCTAAAAAAGTACATATATATCATGAAATTAATTAAATAATTATTTTTTTAAATAATAAAATATAATATTAAGATAATATTAAATAAAATGCTCTTTTAGTATTTAATTAGTACCAAATGGTAAAATTATACTCGAGTCAATGAGAAAACTATATATTTAGCATTGGAAAATATATATAAGTCATTATATATAAAATCTGTATCTTGATCGAGAATATCCATGGACATTACCATATATATATCCAAATTATTCATGATACCGATCGTGTGCCTCAGATCATGCAAACATGGTACTACGTACTACTCAAATCCATCCGTTGACTGATGATGAAAGGGGTTGAATCCCAACACCCAAGAAGTCTCTGGTGATCTCTTCCCCATGAGTTCCTGATCTTCTTCCTTCTCCGACTTCATAATTCTGGAGATTGAACTGCCCCGTTGGCGATAACACTCGCCCGCCAAGACTGACTGCCGGAAGGCCAGCCTGCTGATTCAAACTAAACAGCTCCCTGCTGCTCGACCTCATGTCAAAGCTCACCAGAAGCGAGGGGCGGTGGGAAGAAACAACCCCCATTTGTGCAGCCTTCTGCAACAACGCCGTCGCTGACATGTTCACTGCCGGTGACTGCCGCTTCTCCGCCACAACACCCAAAGAAGCTGACAAGCTTGCAAGCGCTCCGTGGGAAAGATTTTCGCTTCCAGATTCCTTCATGGGGACTGTGCAGCTTGGCAAAGACGAGATTTTGCTGCTGTATATCCAACTCAACTGAGTGTCCAGAGGGGAAAGGCTTGGAACAGCCAGCGGCTCCCTCGTCTCCTGGCCCCTCATCCACAGAGAAAGTGCCGGCGCCATCACCTCTGCCGGCGAGCTGTCTCCGGCCGCCGCCTGGAGAGGTTGCATTTGAGCTAAAGTACTTGACCTCGGCAGACTTTGATCAGTGAAGCAAGCTGGGTAGTTGATCAGGTCGGCCATGGAGGATGCATTGAAGTTGGATGCTGCGGTAATCCTGGCGGCCTCCTCGGCCAATGCGTCGCAGAAGGCTCTGTGGGTGATGAAACTGTCTCTCCTGTTTAATATTAATTTTACTCAGTAATCCACACACACACACTAAACCACTTTTCAAACGAGATTTCATCTAATTAATCTCTCGACTGTGATGTTCTCCTAGCTGATCAATGTGAAAGAAGCTTGTTTGAAAATCAAACTATCGTGCGCTCTCAAGTTCAAACCATACTATTACCATAATTTCAAAGTGAGTTCAGAAAAACTAATATAGTGCTAAAGGGTGAAACAAAAATAAATAATAATAACTACATACGTACTACCTCAACTATAATTATTAAGTAATGTATGTAAAATAATTATAACAAAACAAATTAAACTTTTATCAAAGTTTTACTAAAACCTGCTAACTAATTACTACATTATAACACATTATTAGAAAAATGTTACTATGTTGTAAACCTGGCTCATTAAAAGGGCTTATCAAATTTCGAATGCTAGCTAAGTACTGAAGGGTTCACCAAAAAGCATACTCTTCTTCAATAGTAGTTGCCAGCTAAGTTTTTACCACCCTCCTCTATATATGACTCACCTCAATCTAACACAAGGAACTAGGAACTCATAAGTCGCTCTGGCTTGAGTAAACCCTCATCTTCTCATTAGGTTCTTCTGCTTCTGGGTTTGCTCAAGGTGAATTTCGACAGTCATGTTGTTAAAGATGATGGCACAATTGGAGTAGAAATTGTAGTTCGTCATGATCGATATAATTTTTTGTTGGAGGCAAGGTGCCAATATCCACATGTACGCAAGTGGCCCTAGCGACTGAGAGAGCTGTAGCATATATTGGAAGCATTAGAGTAGCTGAGTGATGGGTTAACTGAGCAAGAGGAGCGTTGATTGACGGTGACTTAACAATAACAATAGCAGAAGTCATCCAAGTATGCAAAGAAAAAGCTCATCTCAATGTTTTTTTCTTCTTTTCTTCATGTTTTCAACTACTATAGAGATTATAGAGTTACACACATCTTTAAAGCCACCAATGAGGTTGCTGATTTTATGACATCTTTGCTTATTTTTGGGATATCACTTAAAATAGAGGAATATCCTATCCAAGCAAGTTCTGGAGCAGCCTTATTAGTGATAGATTCTTTTGTACTACTGATATATTATTTTTTGTGTTTGATGGAATATAGACCAAGACTAACTTTCATATAAAGTTGTATAAAGACTTCATATGTTTATGGATATGTATATATATATATATATATATATATATATATATATATCCATATATATAAATATGAAATGTTAGTAGAGAATAATATTGCGACTTTTATGTTTGTGCTTAATTACGGAGAGTACTGTGTACCTAGTTAAAATAATTGAATGTGCAAACGTGGGAACGTTAACAATATGAGATGTTATCAAAAATTAAAAAAAACAATACGAAATGAAACAAGAAGAAGAGAGAGAAAATCCCAAAAACTGTAAAAGGAAAAAAACATATATGTAACAAGAAAGAGGACAAATTAATAGATTTATAATGAACTCCAGTACCCAAAATAAAACATGTATAATTAATCTCAAGACCGCACAGTTCGTAGAAATCAAAGCATCGAGAAAAGGAAATACAACAGGCATCAATTGACGAAAAAATTCACCTAATTCAATTGATCTCCTGTCATGCATATTATAGTGATATTTGCTTCCATTAACAGATGGATTTAATTAGCTTGAATATATATATATATATATATATATATATATATATATATGCATGTTTTAACGAGAAAAATTAGTATGGATGGAAGGCTTTTGCACCAAAACATTATATAAACAAATAAAGATTAATCCGACATGCAATCCAGCATATATATCACCAATTTAACATCTTAATGTAGTGCATGTTACAGTCCAATTAATATATGCGAGGTATATATTGGTGGCCTATGACATAATGAAAGCCATGTATATGATTGTCCATATATAAATGATAACTCGCAAGCTTAGGCATTGGATCTTATAAGTTGGAGATTAATTAAAACTCGATAACTTAATTTTTTTTTTCTTTTGATGAGCCCGAGCCAGTGATATATATCACTATACATATATGTAATCCTTGATATTACTTATTGGTCAGGCGGTTATATATATAATATGGAAGAAGAAGGATATGGGTGGGTTTTGCTGCTCCAGTGTATATAAAACGAAATATAATACGAGCTAGAATATATGAATATATATATATAATGAAAATATAATAAATACATATATATATATACATGTATACCTTGAGAAAAGGGTACCACAGTCACAGCGATACTCCCTGGTGCCGCAGACCTTTGAATGAGCCTTCCAGTCGGACTGAACGGCGTAGCGCTTGGAGCACTTATCGCACTTCCACTTCTTCTCGCCGTGCTTTCGACAGAAGTGCTTCTTGATTCCGGTGAGGTCGCCCAGCGCCCTCGAAGGGTTGTGGTGGATGCAGCTCTTCTCCGGACATACATAGACCCTCTTCCTCGGCTCCTTGCCGGACCTTTGCCTCAGCTTCCATGGCAGGTTGTGCCCTCGCCGATGGAGCTGCAGGTTCTGGTCTCTCTGAAACCCCTTCCCGCATATCTCACAAACAAACCGATTGGTAGCCATTAGAGTCTTTGGGGACAAGGCTATCACCTCTGCTTTAGGGTCTGAACTGTCATGAAATTAAGAATATATTACGAAGAAGAGATCATCAACTCGATCGATCGTTGAAAAAGAAGATCATGAAGTTCTTACCCGGTGTTCCTGGGAGATTCCTCCTTTTCTTGGCAGCTGGCCGGTTTGGAGGCAAGGAATTATTGAGTATAATTGCTTCAGTACCGTCGACCATTTCTATAGCCTGCGCGCTGCTTCCTTGTTAATGGCAGTACTAGATGATCTAAATATTGCTTTCTAGCTAGGTTATGGGCAAGAAGACTAATTGAAGGAGATGATGGTAATGGCTTCAAAGTAGCTTTAGAAATATTGAATAAATATTTTGTGGTGAGGCGGTGAAAAAGTGAAAGTTGGGAAGATTTTATTAAGTTTGATGGGCAGCAAAAGGTGCATAATGACACATATGATGAGTTGGCTTTCCAACTAGGAATCATTATCCCATTATTTGACTGTTGGCATGGCCCTTTTTATATTTATATTATATGCTTAATTTCTGTTCTGATCTATTTTCATTTTAGTAATTTTGGCAACTAGATAGGATGACAAATTAATACCCAATAATTAAAGATCACATCTACTTTAAATTTAAGAAGATATTTAATTTATTTTAAATAAAAATAATTAAGTAGAGTCAGTATATATATATATATATTAACAAACATTCCTATTTTTTTTTAAAAAAAAACACACATGCCATACCACATATTGAAAGGGAATTTATGCCATCCACTGATCCAAGTACATGATAAAAATAAAAACGTTTTTAGTTATTTCATGCTAGCTCTTCATTTGAACTATTATTTTTAAATTTATTTATTAAAGTAAGTTGCTAATTTCTTGATTCTCTAGCAAATTAATCCCACAAATAAGTGAGAATGTACAAAATTGAAGCAGATAATTAAAGAACTTCGATAGTTTTCAATAAATTTGAAAGTATAATTAGTTTTTTTATTTTAAATTTGTCTACATATTTTAATTTCTGCTTATTCTTTGATTCAAATAATGTATCAGGAACTAGGACAAAAGAGAAATGATAATTCTTTATTTAGTAAAAATTACTGTTATTTTAGCTAGGGAATAGTCAGCATACCATATGCGGTAAAATTCTATTTATTGTTAATATCCCAAATTCCTACACCATCCTCCCATAATATTTTGAAATCATCAATTAGAGAATGCAATAAAATATTTAAATTACTTGCAAGATTTTTCAATAAATGAATCAGTACGTAGTGACATATATATGTATATATATATATATATGGTATTTTCATGCACATGATAGTGGAAGATTTTATACTATTATTAATACAAGCCAGCATGAATATATATGAAATACAATTATTCTTGAAATCAATTGTGCAAAATCCGAGACTTACATTTCTCCCATTTGCTATAAAGTTCAAATGCTCTTAATCAAAATATTTCCAGGATTAATGCACTATCTGTGATGGAGTCTCTGAACTTAGCATGACATATCATATTATTAGTAGTGTGTCATGATCTACATATAAAATTTCTATAAACTTAAGGTTAGTGAAAGGTATTGCAGAACTTTATAAAGCACCAATTAATTAACTTTACCAACTCTTGGCTTGTTTACACAGTGAATTGCAAATGCGTACCACATTGCATATCATTAATATTTGATTTATAGTAAATGACAAAATTTTTCAAACAAATATCAATTTTGACATAAGTAAGTCCAAGTCCCTTCATTGATTTCTTCATCCAATAATAATTGGATCAATGCTAAATTTTTTGTGGACAACATAAAAGATTTTACGATACGGTCAAATGCTTTATTTGACATTTTATCTTTGACATGAAAATAAGTAATTGAGTAGTCGCACTTAGTTGTATTTGTTGTGTAAAATTTTTCCATAATGGTTTGGTTGTAACGTGTATTAGATCTCTCTAGATTAGGTTCTTTAGGCTGATTTTCTTTGTGAGTGTGTTGAACAAATTATTGATCAGGTCCCATGGCTCTTTCAATCATCACTCTATATTAATTGTTATAAGACTCGCTGGATTCACTAGAGCTTCACTGAACTACATTAGAATATAAATCTATATTTGATGGGTCACTAGTTAGCATGCAAATTAATATCACTATAAGTATAATTTCGTATCATCTCTTATAAGAAGGAACTACACATCTTGGAACTTAATGCACGAACATTTTATTGTTATGCCCACTCTATGAACTATTCAAATACCTTTAAAAAATTTATCAGTTATTCTATCATTATTTATTAATCTCAATTACATCAGGTGACGTGTGCCAACCATGTGTTTTAGAAACATAAAATTTTCAAATAAGAGTATTCATTTTACATTCTACAAACTCAGATATTTGCTTAACTACATTGGACATATAAAGATCAAAACAATGCATGAATGAAACATAAATAATGAGTGCCAATTAATATTACATATTAATGCATGTAGTATATCTTAAGAACAAATAATGAAATACAAGATAAATTTTTCATCATAATTTAATAACTACTATCCTGTTTCTTAATTGCTTTCTTACCTGCGTTAAAAGCAAATTTGATTCTACAATATTTGAATCATTTACTAACTCTTTGTAACTTTAATATTGCTTTCTTGTGATCAGTTCATTTTTCATCACTTGAGGTAACCCTCCAAGATATATATAACTCATATTTTATTTCTTATTTCAACACTTGAAATTACCATTAAATTATAATCAAGATAACACATAACATAATAATTAAGTAATTCAAGAAACATAATCAAATTTTTAAATCTAAACAATTCATCTATCATAAAAAATTTGTGACAGATCAGTTGTGCATTTGTCACAAATTTGTGATAAGTAATTCTGTCGTAATGATAAAATATCACAACCCTATCTTTTATAAGTGTGAAAAAGTACATTGTTTATCTATTACATAAGTAGTAACATAATTAATATGTAGTATATCAAAAAAAATTTAATATGTAACCAATAACAGTAAAAAATAACATAATTAGCATTTAACCAATAATATGAACAATGGCATAATTAACATGTGACTATATAACATAATAAATGTGACACAAACTTAAGTCATAATAAAAATTTTATTGTGACATGTTTAATAACATGATAACACGATATAAACTTAAGTGAACAGACATTTAAATCCATAAGCAGGAGCCTCAGTAGCCAGTCATGATATAAATGATTGATTAAATGGTTTAAGAGTGAAAAAGGAGAAGAATGAAGATGATGGAAACATCAACTTTTGTTAAGTAACTGGGAACCAGGATTAGAAAGCCTTTTAGGATGACACGTGTATGGCCTAGATACAGCGCTAGAGCCACGCGTTAACAGATGATATGATAGAAGTTAGTACCATCTATATTAGCCCTTCACTGTACAAGCTTATGTTACTATTCATCATCTTTCAAGAGTTAGGAAAAAGATTGAAGGCAACCACTTGAAGTAACTTCTCTCATGAGGTCTGAGAAACCTTGCCTGAGGCTAAGAAATATTATAGGAAGCAACTTTATCTAAACTCAACCCAAAAGGAACAACCTCGAGAATGATTTTGTTATAATCTTTTTAAGGACAAATACATTAAAATGTAAATCAAGTATAACTCAATCATGTGATGAGACTGTCAATTGTTATTCAACTTTTCTAGTGATCGATCTTTCTTTACTCTTATTATGAGTACACTTTTATGTTAATTTTTCCACCAAAGAATACATTATGATGAATACTTCAATTATATGTAGTTTATATAATGTGAAGTAAGATAACAGCACGTACCTATGCTTTTAAAGCACCAACCGCAGCATGAATATTGATTGATTATATATAATGAAAGATAAAAAAAGAAATTATAGAAATCAAACATTTTTTGAATTCTAGATATATATTGCAATTCCCATGCATGTTTCTTCCGTTACTTAGGTGACAATTAATATAACCATTTAATTAACAGACCAAAAGAAGTAAACAATGAATTTTTAGAAGTGTGGGCAGGTCTCCTCATCTCTTAATTTGCGAGCTAACTTTTCCACAGATCTTATTTACTTTAATAATCTCGCTTTGAGGTTCTAACTTTGCTTTAGGGCTTCTCTTTCCATGGTGTCTCATTGGAGTTTAGCTACTAAACTCTTATGAGCCCTTGGTATATTCTCCCGCAACCCAATGCTCGACAACTGCAACTACGATTCTCTCTCCTCTCACCAGATTCCTTTCCGCAGCCCCAGGTTGCAGACATATATAGAGATGGAAAGAAAGCAGAGAGAGAAAAAAGAGAAGTACTGATGAGAGGGAGGAAATTATAGAGCTCGTGGGGAAAGGAGACCTTGCACAAATGTGTGTCTGCTTTGGCTGCAGTTTAGATACAGGAGACTGCAGCTAACTCGTTCTCTAGCTAGAGCAGTTATTTCGGAGTTCCAAGAAGCGGAGAACGTGGCACTGCCTCTTCTGGGAGACCTTTTTTTTTTGTTTGATTTCATGTAATGGGGAACTTTTTTCTTTTAATGGAATCTAATGGAAACTTTTTTTTTTTTGATAATAAATGGGAAACTTTTGAATGTTCTTCTTTTAATGTCAAATTTGTGATTTTCTTCACCATTTATAATCCAGAGCCTCGAAAATTCACATTTGTAAAAGGGACCGGGAATGTTAACATTTCTTTTCTATACAGATTCACCAAATAGAAAATGTCTTTTCTAGACGCCTTCTACTTTGATATTATTTCACGTGATTTTTTTTTTTAATTATAACAATATTTTTTGTCATTTAAGTTATATTTTTAAAAGAAATGCAAGTTTAAATATTTACTTAATAGTTAATTTTGGTCGAATTGATAAAAAAAGACATATAGAATAATTTTTTAATATAAGAGAATTTAATGAAATGTTTTCTTTTTTTTGGACTTAGATTAGAGTAGGACTTTTTTTGTCATTTTTTACTAAATTTACCCTCAATAAATAAAATCTTAGTTTAACCAAAACTCTGACGTTGCTTCGGCTAAAACTAGCTCCAAAGCTAGCTTTAAGTCAGAATGGTCAAATTTTATAAACTCAAATTGAACCCAAAGCAACTAGCAATTCAATCAAAGCTTCATCTTATCGTGTCAATATTTCAAAGGATTGGGCTTATTTATGATCAAAGTTAAATCATTAGAGTTCGGGCAAACATTGAATTATTAGTTGCATCAACGATCTTTAGGTTTTATAAGATCAATTTATTTTTAAATTGCTATTACATCAGAGTACTCATACTGTACTAATTCACATATGATAGTAACAGGCTCAATGCATGTACACATTTAAATCTTGCTCCACCACCATCTCTAGAGATCAACAGATCTAAGTCACCCATAATATCGTCAACAAATTATCAATAGGGGTAGCATTGATATGTCCTACACAATATATATATAATAGTTCATTCCATCACAAAATTATTTCCTTCTTTAGGCCATAAGCTGAAAACATGTATGCACGTAGAAGTAAAAGTGTGTTCCTAGCTGTGAAGCATATATCTTTCCAAAGATTGATTGATGTTAGATTTTGATTTACTAATTTATAATTTACCTTATTCTTATGGGTTGAATAGACTATTCAATAGTCAAATCTGTGCTTCAACATATATATATATATATAGCTAGTACTGGCACATAACATATGTGGTTATATATCCCAAAATTGCTTGCAGTGATAATGCTCTACGAACCAATTCTATGCATGCTCTCTATGTTGCATCCCGACTCTTTAAACACTCCATAATACTGCTTGAAGGGTAATACTGTTAGCATATATATTGCATTAAATAATAGATTTATTAGGTGCTACTCAATATAGATCAATGAAATAAGTAGCTCATGTGATAGATGGATAACTAATTACTAACATGATGTGATAAGAAGATATCAATAAAGCTATAATCACAAGCTTTTATAATATCTATGATACTTGACTTCACTATAGAGTATCAAGACAGAGACTATGGTCCCCTCATTCCACATTTCCACCTATAGACAATACCTAGAAAATCAATTTACTCCATTCAATTTGTTGTGCTCACCATGAGTAATAGTGTAGAACACATCTAAAATATCTAGAACTAAAGAGACTGATCAATGTGATGCTGTAATGGTAGGACGAGCAATGCATGCGTACGTAGCCACTGCCTCAACTAGCTACACCTATTAGAATGTGATTAATGCTACAAAGAATATTGGGTGAGTCTACAGTAAATGGGCAGGCAACTAATGATCAAGGCGCCTACAAAGAGAGACAGAGATCGATGGGTGAGCATGAAAAATGAAGCTAGAAATGATGTTGAGAGAGAGACAAAAGTGACAAATGTAAATGGGAATGGAATTAAGTGGGGTCTACTTATAGAGAGCTCCCTCTCCCCCAACAATCAATTTGACCATTAGTGGCTACTTCATCAATAATCGCATGATTATGGGATGATTAGCCCGATTAAAAGAGGACTCATCTAATGGTTGTTTCATCGTTGTCATACTAATTTTTTTCGTAAACTTTTTTAAGAATTTGTATGTAGACTGAGAAACTTTGCGGTATGATGGCACCATCCAAAAGAGTCTTAATTAATTTTAGTTAATTATTACTTAATTAAAGATTAATGTTTAATCTTAAAATTTAACATCTTTACCTTCCCGATTTGGTTCAAAAAAATTCGTATAACCAATCTACTCCGGATTTTGGGACTTTTGAGAGTAAAATTCTGTCATCTGATGTTTCTTTGAATTTTATGTTTTGTATATAAATTCATCTTAGGTTGGTGGCTTCTAATTTTCTGCATTATACTAGTACAAAATAGTTCTATTATAACAGTTTAAAATCGCTGTAAAAAGACATTCGAAAATCGATGTATATACTTTAGCCGTAAAACCATAAGAGTCTATTAGCTCTATTACAACTGTTGATAGGATGAACCACTGTAATAGATTATTCTATTACAACGGTTAATGCTATCAACCGCTGTAATAGATATACTCTATTACAGCGGTTCATCTCATCAACCGCTGTAATAGAGCTACCCTATTAAAAAAAAATAGTAATAAATTTACCTTATTAAAAAAATTTCTACAAAATTAAACAAATAAGAATATAATAATACAACAATTATATGTATATTTTTTTAAAGTAACCATTACACAAGGAAATTTTTATTCATCTAGCCCCGACTGACAAATAAGAAACCTAAATACAAGCTAAGATTTTAAAAATTAAATAAGGAGTACTAACTCCTTTATACAAAATTACAAGTATGAAATGAAAGAACGAGACTAATAATTTTCAAAATTCACATGTATATGGATTCAAAATAGCTAAACACACAAGAAAGAAACTAATATAATTATATTTCTCAAATCTCTTTTCATTTTCACTTCGCATGTAGTAAAACAAAGGATTCAGAAGATAGAGAAGCTCCTTTCATGCTACGGAATCAAAGTAGCTGAACACAAATAAGATCAAACTCTGTATAGTACAACAGAAGGATTAGCTAGCTCATTAACTCCCCAGTTTTCATAGCTTCAAATTTGTCAGAAAACAAAAAACATATGTTTTTACAGTTTGTTACAACACACCAAAATATAATGGTGCACATAACATATGCTACATATATATACCTTCCATCAAGAAGATGCCGCCTAATGGCCGTGAATGGAATCTTGTGCTCCCTAAACTCTTTCATGACAACATAATCATACATAAGATGCTTCGAAGAAAAAGATTCAGCCTTACATAAGAATGAGTTCAAATAAACTTTTAGCTGCTATATATATATATATAACTTGTAAGAACGACACTAATAAACAAAATAATCAATTTCAACTCAAATAATAAATTTTTATACAAAATTTTAAAAAACATACCTGTTACATAAGACTCCAATTCTCTAATATATACGCAGCTAATTCCTCACGAACTAAATTTATATCTTTTTTATCATATATTGCCACCTCATTAAATAACTAATAAAAAAATTCATAAGTTATCTACAAAATATTATAATATTTTATAATAATTAATTATTATTTATATTTGCTGGAATTCTAGTAGAGTATGAATGAACAATCTGGCATAAATATCTTATTATATAATATCCACATGCATTAAACATTATCTAGCTGCATCGAATACTAAATTCATAAAAAAAAATATGAATAATTTTTATTAAAATTTTTTTTTGCTGAAATATTTATTCAAAAACTAAACAACATAAAAAATAATACCTCCACATTTTCTACAGTAATTTTAACTTTATGCTTGTTTAAGTGAGTCGAGCAAAGTTTAGACATAGAACTGTAAAATAAATTAATTGTTAATTACTAAAATAAAATTGAATATAAAGTTTATTACATAACATACCCATGAACGATTTTCTTAATATTGTCACGTATACTCTGTCTGACAGGATCCATCGAATAAAGTCGTTCACAGATTGGATCCAAAACTGCTAGCATCCAACTGTCACTATCAAGATATAATAATTATCATGATTAAAAACAATCTAATTAAAGAATATAAATAATTTATTTCATGTAGTTTCATATAATTACCCATTATTATATGGTAGAATGATAACCGAATCAATATTTGTTAGTATCATTAATTTTTCTCCTAACATTGTGATGCAGCACGGGGATCAATTTAAGGCGATCCTAACGCTACCAATATTAAATTAACGCCTAAGTTGATATTTATATAAATTACTAAATGCAAATGGAGAGGAGATCAAACTAAGTTTCTTAAATTACATTAAATATAATATTTTTTTCTTCCACATAAACATCATGAAATAATTGCGAAGAATTAACATGCAGTCCAAGCAAAATCATAAGACTTATGCAAATAAGATAATTTAACTACCGAACTCCAAGATGAATCACCGCATACACATTTACCTTGAAATTTCTGCACATGATAATTTATCCAAATTATTCAATATATCAAACATTCATCAAATATGAGTTTCATGAATCAGTTTAGAACAAAAACGTAATATGGATTAAACAGTGAATTTTATTTTCAATAACAAATATCTGAAATTCAACATCAACTATGGCCTAATGTGAAATCATAGACTTATAAGATCACAGTATTAATTACAGGAAATAAGTTTAACTGAGGGCATGCATAAGCAGGAATCAAAAGGAGTAACAAATCCATGAATTTCATCTTCACAGGACATGAAAATGAAATCTGAGAAAGCACAACTTGTAAGTGCCTCCATGCTTGAGCCTCCGGCCTCTTCTACTCTTTCGCGCGCCTCCTCCAGCAGCTGCCAAAACCGGTTAATTAATATTTTGCTCATGATTTTCCACTCCTTTTTCCATATTAATGGAGATAATGAGTGCATCAAGAGGTGGATCTCACTATCGCAACAGCAACGTAGAGGGAGGAGGAGGAGGATGAGGTAGAGAAGGAGGCCATGGGATGGATTTAGTCGGTGGCAGCTAGCTAGCTAATTCGAATACGGAGACGGTGAAGGAGAATCTAGAGAAGGAGAATAGGCCAGAGAGGAAAGGAGAGGAGGGAGATATATGCCAGAACAAGAATTTTATGAATTAATGAATTAATACAGTATTCCTTAAATATTTATAAAATCATCGGTTTGAATATTTTATATAATAAATTTTAATTTATGAATTTTTAAAGTAATATTAAGTAAATTATAAGGATCAAAATAAAAGAATTTTTAAAAATGTAATTTAGTAAGTGATCATAATTAGTAACTATAGGAACCTATCATTAGATTTTTCTTTAAAAAATACAAACAATATATCCATCTGTTTTTTTTTTAGGTCTCGTTTGGTTCGAGGTGAGATTTTTGCCCAATATAAATTTCAACTATAAAAATCAACTTTATTTCACATTCAATACAAATACAAATATTAGAATTGAAAGTATTTCACATTTTACACACTTTCTAATAGTAAAATAAATTTCTCTCTCATTAAACTTAAAAAATAAAATAGTTTTTTTTCATGTCTAAAAATAAAGCTCGAACCAAACGAGGCTTTAAAGTCAATATCCACCCGTTTTCTAAAACCATGAAGAAATATGTGCAAAACTGCGTATTTAAACAATTTCAGCAAAAAAAAAAGAAGTAGAATTATCTGCATATAATATATCCCTCCCGGCATAAACTATTTCTATATACAAGATCGAACAATACTTATACCACTACACTTCGCCCAAAAAAAAAAAAAAAAACTTTCTTCCTAAATCGATATAAAAAATTTTTTAAAAAAAGTTTCCTAAATCTCCCAATTAAATTCATTCCATATACGAAAAGATCAGCACAGCAGAAGGATCGAAGAGCATCTCTTGCGATGATCAACCTACAAAGCTTCCAAATCCGATTAATCCTCTCCTCCCCATCTCGCCCTCTTTCCAACCATATGCGCACACATCTCCCAGAAATAGTAGCGCGCCGGAGGCACATCTTCCCAGCATCGCGTCTTTGATGGCCAAAGGACAGCTCCCGCCGGCGCCGATGCCTGCGACGGAGACGACGACGGTCAGGCAGGCTTGCGCGGCGTGCAAGAAGCAGCGGAAGAAGTGCGAGAAGCAATGCAAGCTGGCGAAACTGTTCTCGCCGGAACAGGGCGCCGACTTCGACGCCGTCCACCGTGTCTTCGGCCTGAAGAACCTGATGGCGATGCTGGAGAGGGTGGAGGGCGGCGACGAGCTCAAGAGAGCGGCGAGGGACGCGATCGTCTGGGAAGCGCGGCAGCGGTTGTTCGATCCGGTAAACGGAAGCTTCGGCCTGCTCGCCAAGATGCAGACGCAGCTCGTGGAGCTTAGACGGGAGAACAGTATGCTTCGTGGGCAGATTATGATGATGCAGCATATGCCTTGCAGTGGGCAAATTGGGATTTGCGATTGCCGGACGGACGAAGGTCCGACGGCGACGGCTGGCGTAGATCGGTTTTTGAGCAAGGCGATGGCTCCCACATTGGATTGAAGCGTCTCACAACCTAATCATATCGCGCGTCTGTTTATTAATTAATTACTGCTCTTAAATTAAACTTGAGGCTCTTCGATGTCATCATTAGGAAATTAATTTGCAGGAAACTCTACACAATTTTTTTTTTTTTTTTTAAAAAAAAACTTAATTTTATAAGTTAATCTTCCCAATTAAAGGTTTCATGATGTTAATTAATTTCAAACTTTTGGGATGAGAAAAATTAATATCGATCGACAATCAGCTAGAACATGCATGTTTCAAGTTAATTTGTTAGGGGCTGAAGAGAGTAATACCTGAGGAATAAACTTCACACTCCACCAAAAAGCTTAGGTAAATGGATAATGGTTGAAGCTTTTTACATTCACACATTTTTAATAATCTCTAGACCTCTTACATGCATCATTATTGAGATACAGTCAAATTAGATCCACTCTGCTTCTATCGGGCTATATTTTAAACCATTAAATGCATTCGACTAAAGGCCCGCTAAAATGCCTCATGTCACAATGAAAAACTTGTATTCTTCTTAACAATAGTACGCTATAAAAACCTACAGGAGCACAACCTTATACAAAGTAGAAGCTCCGATACCACTTTTTAAAAAAAAAAATATTATCATTAAGAATAAAACTGAAGCTTATATATAAGTGTGGACATTTTCCAATTTAAAAATTTGAGCTAATGAATAAGTGTTATTAATACTTAATTATATATATTTATATATTTATGTCTCGATATATTGTTTTTTTTTTTAATTCTATATCTCAATATATTATTAATTATTCAATGTAGAATAATTCTAGGGGGCGTTTGGTTCAGTGTTATCTCAATGTTATGTTATGTAATCTTTAAAAAGTAATTGTTTGTTTTAATGACATCTTTAAATAATATTATAATTAATTACAAAAATGCTATTACACGCTGCTGACATCTAGATGTCACCCCAAATTGGGCGACATCTCAAGATAACATCGTTAATTTGTCATTATAATGCCAATAACTTCCGACTAAATAAAAATAATTTGAATAGTATTGATATTTTCTAATATCATAATATTTAACCAAACAAATATCCATTGATGAATATATAATAATGATATTTAGATAACATGACATCTAAATAATATTGACATTGAGATAACATTGAACCAAATGCTCCCCTAATATTTATCCTAACGCTCTCATATATTAGTTTTGTTGATCTCAAAATCACATATATCATACAATATGTTGAAAGAAAATTAAAAATAAGTAAGTTTGAAATGAGTGTAATAAGTTAAAAAAAGATAAGATCTAACAGTGTGTTAGCCCCCACTGAATATTATTGAACGAAGCGTCACTTTAATTCTTGCTATCCGTATAGCATTGTAGCAAATTATTCAACTTGGTTTGATCTTCTGAACTCAGATACCTCAATCCACTAGTCCCGAGTCTATTAGCTAGCTTCAATTTTTTAAAGATTTATGCAAGACACTCAAAAATGAAATCCATGGTGGCCAACCTACCTCGAAATTAAAAACCAATTCTAAGCTTTTCAGATACACCAAAGCACTCTTCCAATTGTGCCCTAAGACGCCAATGAGATCAAGATTATAAATCTCTCACTTCTTGTGTAATAAGAACGTCCGACCTTTGACCATGCTTCACGACAAAGGTTCTACATATGGCATTTTATCCGACTTACACATGCACTCAAGAGGTTCTATAGTCAACACTTAGTTTAATTGGATACCATTTCTGCTACATCAATAATGGAACTGATCATTTCTATAGCTTGCTCCCAGTTATCAATGTTTCCACTAACCCTAGCCAAGAGCCATTCTTCTTGTTTCCTAACAAAATAGAAGTTGCACTTTTCTAGCATCATCCCAACTAGCCACTAACTGAAAGTTATCTAACACACTAAAAACTCTTTAGGATCTTGGTGCTTACTAACTCGCCTAAAGGCAATTGCTGATAGAAAGAGCGTTACCTAATCTCTTATTATTACAGTACCCAGATGCGCTCATGGGTTGTCCCGATGGACTTTTGATAATCACACATTATTTGTCGGGCAAGGTGCCAGACATGAGCTTGTGACTCGGCCAACTTGGCCTCTGTTAGACTTGTGACTTAGCCCACTTGGCCTCTGCCATGCTCACTAGACATTCCCTCACCCCAACGCGATGCCGAGGATCGATCCCATGCCCGCTCTAATACCAAATCTTAAAAATCTCTGTACTTACTAACTCGCCTAAAAGCTATTGATGATAGGAAGGGCGTTACCTGATATCTTATTGCTATAACACTTAAATGCGCCCATAGGTTATCTCGATGGTCTTTTGACTGCTATGCATTACTTGTTAGAAATATTGTTAGGCATGAGCGTGTGATTTAGCCAACTCGGATTCCACCACACCCTTGACTTGGCCCTCCTGACCCTGTCACGCTCACCCAATATTCCCTCCCCCCGGGACATTGCCAGGGATCGAAACCACACCCTCTCTAATACCAAATCTTACGATCTCGATGCTTACCAACTCGCCTAAAAGCAATTACTGATAGGAAGGGCGTTACTTAATCTCTAATTACTATAGCACCCAGATGTACCCACGAGTTATCACAATGGTCTTTTGACAAATACACATTATTTGTCGGGCAGGTAGCTAGATGTAAGCATGTGACTTGAATAGATTTGGCCTCCACCATACTTGTGACTTGGCCCACCTAGCCTCTACCATGCTCACCAAACATTCCCTCCCCCCAGTGTGCTGCTGGGGATCGAACCCGCTGCTGCTTTGATACCAATCTTAAGGATCTCGGCGGTTACTAACCTGCTTAAAAGTAATTACTGATAGGAATGATACTACTTAAATCTCTTATTATTATAACACTCAGATGTTCCCACTCGTTGTTCCGATGGTCTTTTGATAGTTACGCATTACTTGTAGAGAAGAGCTCTAGATGTGAGCGTACTAGTCGACCAACTTGGCCTTTACCATACCCATGACTTAGCACTCATAGCCTCTGCCATGCTCACCCAACATTCCTTCCCTCTAGGGCACTGCTGGGGATCGAACTTCCGTCTGCTCTGATACCAAATCTTAATGAACTCGAAGCTTACCAACTCGCCTAAAAATAATTGCTGATAGGAAGATTGTTACCTAATTTTATTACTTTAGCAGTCAAATGCACCCATAAGTTATTCTGGTAGTCTTTCAATAGCTACGCATTATTTATCAGGGAGGGCGTTGGACGTGAGCGTGTGACTCAGTAACTTGGCTGATACTAGACTTGTGACTTGACTCACTTGGCCTCCACCACGCTTATCCAGCATTCAATTATTGATTCCTTTATTGTGATCATAATATAATCATATGTTTTGATGTTTGTTATCACATTTAAGTTTGTGATAAACTAATCTCATCGTTAACTTTGATGATGCAGTTTTGAAGTTTTATTACAAGCTTGGTACTCCATACTATGGATAAAGTGAATAAGTTTGAAAATTGAACCACACTTAGCTTTGAGGTGATGAAGTTATTAAGATTAATGAACAAGCCTTGGAGATTAAGAAGAGTTCAATTAAAGATTAATTTATTATTTATATTTGAGTAAAATTATTCTAAGATTGTCCTTAGGGTGCTAGGAGATTTATGGATTATATTATAAGCACTTAAGACATCATTATAAGTTTGTTAAAATATATTTTAATCGAGTTAAGTTGAGTAAACCAATAAATATTTGGGTTTGCAGGTTTGCTGTCTTCGATAAATCAGTTAATAGACCAATTATTTGATAGATCTAATGATAGATCAAGTAGTTTTGTTGATCAGTTCTTTGATCGATCAAAGACATTGATCCATTAGTTGATTGGTTAAAGGTAGTATGTAATTTGACTAATCAGTTGATTGATCAAAGGCAATTTTGGGCTAATTTTTATTAACCGATGGAGATCTTTTCTATATAAATAATTAAGGAGTTTTGGGATATGTTGATGATCTTTCAAGCTTATACTTAAACACCAACAGCTAAGAACTAATCCCTCTTAGTGTGAAAAATTAATAGTTAATTAATGTGTGATTAGAAGGTGATTAAGAAGAGATCAAGCAATCAAGGTACTTATAGTTGATTCACTCTCTCCAAGCTCTTCAAGGTACAATACAAGTGTTATGACAGGAAACAATCAAGATTTTTTACGTGGAAAACCGTCTGACGGAAAAACCACGGCTCCTTTTCGAGGAGGCTTGAAAGATCACTAGAATTGTCTTTTTTGGTTACAGTATGCTCTCAGGATTTTTTTTGAATTTCTGTCCCCCTTTAAAGGCTGTTTACAAGAGATATATATACCCTGCTCTGCTCTGTCTTGTCACTTCAGACGAATAATCCGCAGTCCTAGTGGCGGCTCATTCAATGCCTGCAGAGAGCTATTATATGACCTCTGCTGTACGATGTACAGAGGATACGACCCGTCAGCGGAAAAGCCGCTTCCTCCTCCAGAGCAGTACGATTCTCAACGGTCAGGCGTCTGTCAGATCAGGTCTTTGCTTTTCGCCTTGAGCTGTTCGGCGTCTGCTGTTCGGGATGATACATCTCTTATTCGACGTGGAGGATTTGCTTACGTGGACTCCACGCGAGCTCCTACGTGGACGGCCCAGATGAAGAAGTGCGGATCCAAATGCAACAACAAGAAAGGAGAGAGGTTAGTTGAATAAGTTTTATTACATATCTCTGCCTTTTATCAATGGAGTGTTTTCTAATGGATAGTTTATTGGTTTGCTATTGGGCTGAGAACGTAGATACCACACAATATCGAATCTCGTTAAATTATTGTGTTTTTTGTGTTTGTGATTTTTCGTAACTTACACATATTATTGCTTCCGCTTTAATTGATTATTCATATTATTACTAACAAATTTTTAAGATAATTGTGTTATAATTATAGTAAATTAAATTTTAATTAGGACTTATTCACCCCCCTCTAGACCCATACCTAAATTTTACAAAAACTCCACGTTAGATGTGCTACCATAGTTGGTTATAATAAACAACTCATACATTCATGTGCGAGGGATTTCATTTGTGAACCTATCACCATGTAGAGAGAAGTATCGAGATCTTGAGAAAACTTCTCCTTGTGTTCACTGGTATTGGTGAATTTGCATTTTACTTAATTTACGCTTGACTTGGCTCATGCCAACTATGTCAAACCTTAATGTTCTTTTGGAGTTTATAATCCCCCATCATTCTTTTTGAGCTAAAATCTCTATCAATGTTATGGTTCTCTCACAGGAGTATCTAGATGATGGTGGGAAAGACCTACAGCGAAGCCCATTCCCGTAAAATCCGATGACAAATCAAAATATGGGCCTCCATGGCCCCTCAACTTGGCAAAATATGGGTCTCCATGGCCCCTCAATATGAGATGACCAAATCTTTGGCCATTGCTATTCCCTAAATTTGAGCAATTAAGGCGGTTTAACCGACGATTCGGGATAAGTAGGTTCACCTATTGCCTCCACCTCCAACACAATCAACTCTTTTGGCTCGAGCATAAGCGGTTTTTCCTTGACAAAAATGTAGGTGCTGCTCAACGCCCCTCCAATCAAGCTGTTAGTAGCTCTTATCTCTGGTGTAGGTGGCACCTCATCCTCCACTTTAAGAGCAAATGCAGGCACCTCATCGACAGCACAAGAAGTGATACTCTATTTATTTTGGGGTTCCTTTTTTCCTACTTCTGCTTTCACTGGTCTTTCCTTTGTTCGATACCCCTCCTTTTTTAGGTGTAGACGATGGCTCCATCTCAAGAACATTAACTGATTATTTTAATATATTTCGTAAGCCGAATTGCAAGAATAAGAATGCAGTTCTAATTCAATAGTCATTTAATATATATATTTAATTTAAATAAGAATTTTAATTAAAGTTGAAAAAAAATATAAATTAAATTAAAAATATTTGATTGAAACCTAAATATCATTGAAGAGTTTTTAAAATTATAGACCTACTTGATATTATTCTTGAACTTCAGAAATTTATATGATATTTACCTTAAAATAAAATAAAATAGCATTTATAGAAGACTGTTTCTAAGCTATATATGACATCTTCATTGAGTTGGTATTGGTGATATTTTACGTCAAATGTGAAATCTCGTAATTTAAAACATACTTGAATATATTTTATACACTCAGAATCTTATAACTGAAAACATATTCAAATTTTAAATGAAAAAGTCACATTCAAATATGATTTGTATGATAGAAATTTTATCTGAATATAATTTGAATTATTAAAACTGTATTTAAAATAATTTATATTGAAATTTTATAGGTAAAATTATATTTGAATTCAACTACTAAAATAAATTTTAACAAGTGTTGAGATGCCAAAAACATATCTAAATGATTTCAGCGATGAAACTCATATTTTAGTGCGTTTGATTTAATATTATATTAATATTATACAAAATTATTTAAAAATAATAATTATTTAATTTAATAATATTTATAAATAATTTTTAAAATTATTACTTAAATAATATTTTTTAGATTATATATTGAAATCTAAATCATATGATATAATATTGAGATAATAATGATATTTAAAATTGCATGTGTTTGACAAATTTATTTTAATTATGCATCAAAATTGGATTTTAAAAATATAATCAATATTATAATTTTTCTGGCAAGCATTTTACATCAAATTAAAGACCTATTAAAGTGTCCCTATTTTTTATTATGTTTGGCAATATATTAACTTAGATTATATTTTAATTTAATAATCTAATACAATTATTTTTACATTAATTTGACTTCATTAATTTTTAAATAAATTATTATTATTATTACTATTGATGATATTTTGAAATATATTATTACTCAATAAAATATTAAGTTACTTAAAAATATTGTTAAATAATATTATGATGATTAATGTATCAAAATTTTGTCTACTTTTAAGTTCAATTTATTAGTTTAAAAAATAACAAAAATTATAAGTGGTATAAATTTTTTTATTAAAATACATAATCAATAAAACTATAATTTCATTCGATAAGCACTCAATATGGAAGAAGACCAAATCAATCCAATTATTTTTATTTTGTTCAGCAACACATTAGCTATACTATATTATTTAAATATGGTGATTTAATGTAATTATTTAGATATTAATATATGTATTTTAATATAATTAATATTGCTGGGTTTATAATCTATAATTAAGATGAGATCTGATTTGACATACAGTGAAAGTGTGATTTAGGTCAAATTGAATACATTATTATATATAAGTACCAAAAAGAACAGGACCTACCCATACTATGCACACCCCCCCCTAGTTTTGAGGTAAATCGCGGCTTGTTTTCTTTTACAACCCTTCTTCACGCCGGAGAGAAGTCGGAAGAGGCAACCCAATTCGTGATCCTACAAATCCGCAAAAGCCCTTCTCTAAACCCTAATCCGTAATCGCCCTCACCGTCGCGTCACGAAGTAAGTACCAATTCCGCCTGAACGAGCAGCCGCCTTGCGTTCTATGGGCAAGGAGCAAGATGACTGCTCCCTTGTAGAAGAGAGGGAGGCGGAAATGGTGCCATTCACCGGCTCTTCAGAGCCTTACAAGAGAAATGGGTACTTTCTTCGTCCCATCTCGACATCTAACCTTGAACTCCAAGATGCCCCATCCTCTCCTCCTCAGCGAAAAACCATTTCCCTGGCCGTGGCCGGCTTATCTATGGTGCAGTTCAAAGGCTGGGCTTGCCCGCAGCGCCAATGGGGGCAATGGGTAGAGAAATTGCAGCCAATTTACGAAGATTTGTGGAAGAAAGCTGGCATCCTTGACGCGATCAAGGCTTCGACCTACAAAATTAGGCGAGAACCGTCTCTCGTGCTGGGTGCGGCGGCGTTCTGGTGCGAAGAGACGAATACGTTCCTTTTTCCTTGGTCGGAGGCCACCATAACCCTAGAGGACGTCATGATCCTTGGAGGATTTCCCGTTATTGGAGAACCCATCAAGAAAAGGGCGCCACTGGTAGGAGAAATGGAGAATATGGAGAAAGTTATGATTTCTGAGCACCGGAAGTTCAACAAAACCAAGTGGAGGAAGGCGGATCAGACTCTCTGGACGAGGCAGTTCATGGAACGGGAAGGAGATGAACTGGAACATATTGCCTTCCTTTCACTCTGGCTTTCACGGTACGTTTTTCCTAAACATCCTGAAGGAATTGTTGGACAGTACGTAATACCAATTGCTGTTCGACTCTCTCGAGGAGTAAGGATTTCTATTGCCCCAGCAGTCCTGGCTGTTCTCTATCGAGACCTGCGCATATTAAAGCATTACCTACGTTGCTATGGTGGCGGCCTGGATGAACTCCCATTGACTCTTTGGGCTCCTTTCAGTATTCTGCAGCTTTGGCTGTGGGAGAGGTTTGTTGCACTGAGGCCAGATGCCTTGAGTTTTGTTAATTCTGGCGAACCTAGGGTGTCGAGGTGGCATGATGCTGCTAAGAAGTTAGATTTGGCATTTGTTAATTCTGTTCTTCAGTTGCCAGATGGCTTCCAATGGCGACCTTATGTAATTAGCTTGGACAGTTGGTGCATGCCTCCTTTCTACAAGGAAAAGGGTGAATGGGTTTCCCTGGACGCCAATGGAGATGATGACTTTCATTCTTTTGCAAGGTGCTTGAGGCCTTGTGAGTTAGCTGGGCTTGACTGTATTGAACAATATCTTCCTCATAGGGTAGCAATGCAGTTTGGTTTGGATCAAGATATACCGGATTGCATATCTAGAGCTAATTTATCCTGGGAAGCAGCCTGGGAAAGCTATGATATTGCTGCTATAAATGTTAATTTTTTTTCCCCTCCTAGGCTTTATGAGTCAGATGTAACTCTAAGATATTCTGTCTGGTGGAAGCAGCATATGTTATCTTATTCGGATTTGGTTCAAACTATCACTGGGCCATGCATATCTATGAAGAGTAAAAAGAAAACAGAAAAGGAATTGGAAAAACTGGATGAGAATGATGAAATACTGGAAAATGATGTGAAGGTAGATGTGCCAAATAATGATAACGCCAAACTCTTTGAATTGCTTGTTCTTAGGGATAATGGAATGGGTTCTAGAAAAAGAGCTTCCAAGTGTTTGAAACCATCTGGAACCTTGTCTCAAAGAGGAATCCACAAAAGGCTAAGGCTGTCTACTAATGGTTGGGGCAGTATGAAGCGAAAATCAAGTACCTCTAGCAAGAGCAAAGTTGAAAAGAAAAAGCGGTCTTTAAAAGAATTTGCTTGTGATTTGGCTAGCAGTGATAGCAAGGAGACGCTGGATGACATTGATGCCAAGGAAGACGGTGATTCGGCTATTGACCCTACAACCTTTCAGTATTTCGGGGGAACGGCTCAGGATGGATTCAGATTTAGGCAGACAAAAGCGATTGCAAATTTTATTGGTGAAGATTTGCAATTGGAAATGCAAATTGTAGCTCTCAAGAGAGAGACTGCTGAGATTGAGGCAAAGATGATGAATCTGGAATGTATTGAGGAGGAGCATTCTAAGTCAGAAGTTTCTTCTTCTGAAGAATAACTGTATGTTGCTACCATATAGACATCTTTGTACAGTGTATTTATGGGTGCTATTTTGCTTTGCACATCATTCCGGGGAAAGAGAAAGACAAGTTGTTTTTCTATAATAGAAAAGTTTATCTTTGTTATATTTTGTCCTCCATGAACTTGTTTTTCATTCCTATTCCTGACTTACCTGATAATGCTTGTCAAATTGATGAGGCCTGCTGTAGTATTCTCTTCGATATAACTGACTGCATCATGTTGTGTGAAGTTATTTGTATCTTACTGTGCAAGTGACATTTCAACTGTTGATGAACACATCATTAGCTCGGGTTTACATCCCAGAATATGTTTCCTTGGTGGGTTATGTGGCTAGAAGGGGCATTCTTAGGGAAAAAAAGGTTATTTCAGTCGTTGGCTCCAATAAGTGGTGGCTATGTATGACCAAGCCAATATTAGGCACAAGTTTCAGTCTTCATAGTTTTTGCAGATGGAGTACATACGTTTATCTTCAGGAGGATTGAGCCTGTTAACCTCCTTTTTGAAGGGCAATGAATACTCAGTCAGTAGATTGGAACTTGAATACAGAAATATTCACATATCATTAAGAGGACTGGGCCGCCCTTTGCCCTCCCTTTTGGAGGGCTAGGGAAATTAGCCCTCAACCAGTTGATTGGACGTCAAAAATGTAGGTACTTGTACTCATAAACCATTACTGCTCTTGAATTGCACCAGTGAAGTTGTCAGTCTGATGCCTACGTTAGGATAAGCACCTAAGATCAATAAAGCATATGCATCCGGATACCCCAACATTGGTTCTACATCTAATAAATCCTTGAACTCCACGACCCAAAATGCTATGAAGATAAAAAAACGTAGAAATATAAATAAAAATATAAAAATCCATGTATCTATATGCTGGAAATGTTGTGCAGAAGTTGAAAGTTCTGAAAATTTTAGAAGAGTTAATTTGAGCTTGAGCTTCTTGTGTCTATTTGCAATGTATTTTTACACTTTGGTGTCTTATCGTGTCTTTGATAAGAATAATATTCTTGACATAGAAAAGGGTTGTGAAAATTGAACACTAAGATGAACTAAATGTTATAATGAAATCCAATTTGGCTTATTTACAGTCTTATTTTTATTGCTTTAGATATTTTTGATGCAAAATAATGCATTTTCTTATTGTGTGGTTTTACGACTGAAGCCATACCATTTTTCCGTTGCTGCTCATACTTCCTAGTTGATCATCAGTATACTTAATGCTGCTCTCACATTAGGCTAATCTATTACATAGTCATCTCATATTTGTCCTCAGTTGCTACTGAGCGTCCATACTAGTCTTTTCTTTAGTCTAACATATCATTTGTAACATGTTTATGGATTAATTTGAAGATTTCACATGACAAGTTATTCATGTGATGTTATTATGATGAATGATTACTATTGCTTATAAAAGTTTGACTATTCTAGAAAAAAGGAAGTGGATTTTGAAAACAAAGAGAGTACTCGCAACAACTAGTATTTTAATTTTGCTGGATTAGTTTAATTATTTTGTTCTTTGTCTCTATTATATCTTACTTTCACTATTTATATTAAGTGATAACTCTTTTGTTGTAACACACTTGCCTGCACACAACCGCTCTCGATAGTTCCTCTTTGCTTCCTGCCTATGTCGCTTGCAACCTTTGTCGCATGCAGCCAACCAAGCCAACTCCTACAAACTCCCTTGCACGATGAAGCTTCATTCTCTATTCTTTTAGACCTTTCTCGTTTTAGCATACGTCTACTAGACTTCATATTTTATTATCAGGACTCAACCTCTCTTTTATGATGGCGATGATTGCTAACTTCTTATTTCCAAAAGTAATGCATCCACTATTTCGAGATAAGTTACTGTTGCACATTTGTGTATGGATTGGGTTGGACTTTGAGGTTTCTTCACATGTGTCGAGTAATAAACAGTTACTCTCCTATCGTGCTCGGTATTATATGCCTTTAGTTTCACTTGCTAATGGTTTCTTTTCTGTGAAAAAATGGTCTTTTTTCACTCTCTCAATCTTAGCTTATGTAATGTACTTTATACTCCATAACTTCCTGTAAATCTAATTTCAAGTCATAGCGCACGTTTACTCACAATTGTTTTTTGTCAAAGTTTGTCCCACTGTGTTTAGTATCTCAAAAGAAAGAGGATGATCATTGACTGTGTTGAAGCTAGTGGTGTGTTTAGATTAAGTTCTCTTGCCTTTATTGCTCTTTAAGCTTCCACAATTTCTTCCTATTAATGGCATTGTCGTTTTGGACATTCTTGTCTAAGGCTTCTCACATCTATAATTCCAAATACTTCATCTAATTTAAAATTTGAGTGTAAATCTTGTATGCTTGGCAAGCATCTTAGACTCCTTTTTCTTTATTTCAATGCCTACTAGTAGGGCACCTTTTGACTAGCCTTGTTTGGTTCAAGGCTCAAAAGAGCCCAATTTTATTTTATAAATATTTGAAGTTTATCACAAATTCTAATAATTTTATTTCACATTTCACGCGCCTTTCAATAATAATATAATTTTATTTCACATCAAACTTATAAACAAATATATTTTTTCTTTATTACTTTAGGATTTCAGTATTTTTTTTTTTTTGCCAATGAATCTATTCGAGTAATTTGGTTATATTTTCTGAATTGTAGATTTGGAGTTCTTTCTATTTACTAAATGTTCTAGTAAGAAACAAAAGTTTTGTTTTGTACTTCAATTCAAATTCTTAGCATTGATAATGCTTCATAGTATATAGAATATGTTATTACGTTCTTTTGTGCTGCTAATGGTTCGTTTATCGAATATCATGCACTTACACTTATTAGCAGAACAATATTGTTGAGCGCAAGCATTGTCATTTTCTTAATGTTGCTTGTACCTTAATATTTCAGGTGAAAGTTCCTTAATCATTTTGGAGTTGTGATTTTGATTGCATATTTTTATTTACCGACTGTCTTTCAGAAATATATATCTTTTTTCCATGTTGTATCTTAACACAATTCCTTTATATGTTTTTTGAATGTCTTTGTTTTGTACTTTTTGTTTTATCTTCGTATTGACAAATTATCACCTCAAGCCATTTGTGGCTTTTTAGGATATATTAGGATATAGAAAGGTTATTGTTGCTATGATCTTGTAGCTTGAAGTCTTCATGTGTTTTGGAATGCTACATTTTTTAAATTTACACAATATTTTTCTTGTGATCTTTCTATGCCACTATCCACACCCGCTTATGTTGTTCCTACCCACCCTTTATAAGACTATCGTCTACCAATCCACTCACTTTCTACAACACCAATACCAGCATCTAAATGCCTAGAAGATCCTCCTACTCATGTTTGCCTCCAACATAGTACCTATTCATTAGACTTTCCTATTATGTTTCATAAAGGTAAACACAATATTGCTTATCTTTTGTTTTCTCACTTGGCATTCTACTATTTATCTTCATTATTTTGTTATTTTCTTTTGTCCCTATGTTTCATATTCACTCTTAGGTGTAGTTAGACTTTTCTACTTCATGAATAAAAGCAACTATTGTCTTTTGAGATATCTACTCTTATTTCTTGTGGCACATGAGATCTCGTTTCTCTTCCTTTTCGTGTGCATCTGATTGCTTGTAAATAGGTTTATACATTGAAGTTTAACCTTAATGGAAATACAAATTGATACAAAGTTGGGCCTATAGCGAAAAGAGTTTACTCAAATGTATGGAGTGGATTACTTTGAGACATCTCTTTTTGTACTCATGACCTTTGTTTTCCTGCTATTATCTATTGGTATTACAAATGAATATGAGTAATGTTTTTCTCTATGGAGATGTCTAGTTGTGTTCATAGAGAAACTTACAGACTTAACAGTGTATGTTGCTTAAGAGGAGCCCAAGTTTGCATGCTTCAGGAAACTTACAGTGTATGTTGCTTAGGAGGAGCCCAAGTTTGCATGCTTCAGGAAGCGGTATACAGTCTTAACCAAAACTCGAGGGCTTAGTTCAAACAAGTCAGCAAAATGATTTCTCAAATTGGTTTAAAAAGAAAGGTTGACTATTCTTTCTTCATTTGAGTATTTGTAAATCGGACACCCTACAGTATATGTAGTTGACTTTTTGTTGGCTTAAAGTGATGTCACTAGTATTTTTGAAGTCAAGACTCATTTTAAACTTTGATTTGTTACCAAGAATTTTTGTTGTCCTAAATGCTTTCTTGGAATATTGTTTATGGCAAAAGAGGGGTTATTCTTTCTCAAAGGAAGCATGCTACCAATCTATTTGAAGAGAATGGACTACTTGGTTGCAAACCTGCTACTAGTACTTGGATGCTATTGCCATCCCAGGAGATGGAATTAACTTAAGAGAATATTTCTACCTAACAAAGTGTAGTTTGAAATTTAATTTATTTTATTGTTACTAGGCCTAATATTTCTTTTCTTAAACCTAATAGTTTATTTTTTTAATCCAAATTTAGGGCTATGAACGAGTTGAGTTCGAGCTAGCTAGTGCAAGCTAGAACTTGAAATTCTTCAGTCCAACTTAGCTTGAGCTTGACCCAAAAATTATTCAAGCTCGAGCCAGCTCAAATAAGATTTTGAGCTATGTCAATTTGATTATATTTACATTTTCTTAAAGAAAATTATATAATAGCATAAATTGCATCCAGGCCTTTGAGGTCGAAATGCTGTTGTAAATGCCCTCCGACCTTAGGGGCTTGGATGCAATTACTCTATATAATATATACAAATATGTAAAATATGTATGCATTTATAAGTATTTATATATTGTTTAATAATTTGTTTTGAGTTGGTTTGAATTTATATTGAGTGATTCTACCGTGACCTAAACTCACCTCGAAATTAAACTCGAGGTTAAGTTGTGGGTCAATGCTCAACTCAAATTTATTTGAGTTAACCAAAGCTTGAGCGAACTTCAAGTTTTGAGGTATTTTTATAGCCTTATCCAGAATACATGTATTATACTTTAATGATCCCCTCTCTTGCTACCTCACTCCTTTTCTTTATCCGTGGTTGGCCTGATGTAGAATGAATATGGAGAATGAAGAGAATAATTAAAAGAAAATTAGAAAATAAGAAGAAAAGGGAAAAAACTAGAGAGAATTTTATTTGTCGTCCAAAGTTCAAATACAATGATAAGAGGCTTATTAGTGAGGACACGACGCTATCAGACCGTCAATTTATTTCAGGCAAGATCTACACTCGGAATAAAAAATCTCACCACATGGCGTCAATCTAGATAAGGATTGATATCAACAGATTTGACGGCAGGTATCATTAGTGGCTAACCAGGTCAATCTGGATAGAGGATTGATATCAGTAGATTTGACAGTAGGTATAATTGGTGGCTAACCAGTAAATTGAAAATTTCCATTTAAATCAATTTATTGATTTGAATGAGAATATTCTAAATTTTGAGCTGATTTTTATATATTTTTCTTTTTTAGATGTTCATATTTGGCATGTTGTAATCTTTTTTTATTTTCACATTTATTTTCGCAATTTGAATTTTAATTTTAATAAGCCTATATAAAGGAATGAACTGGTGTTTGTTTCTAGTCTGGGAACGAAATTTCTTTATGCTTGAACTAGTATATTACATCCTGTTGAAGGGAAGGGTTGAAGCTTTGGGTGAAAATTCCTAAATATCTTAAATAATTTAAGGTATTTGCCCAACTCTTCTTAGTCATTAGCACTATTTTAAGTATAATTGAAACCCAGGGACTTCAGAATAATTTTTAGTCCTAAATTAAATAACATTGTCTCTTTGTGTTGCCTGTCATGTCTTTCACCGAGAACTCAACGCAGCCGCGCCCGTTGGCCTGCCACTCCTTTGCTTTGATCATGATGACTAGCCATCGATTGGCGAGCTCTCCCGCCGTTGATGACTCCCCTGCCACCAATGATTTATTTCTGCCATCACCTGTTGCTGCTCAGTTGACTTCATCCAGTGTCGGCCCCTATCATCTGCTTTTGTCCACCTCCACCTCCTGGCGGCTCACCACTCGTCGGCGAGCGCCGACGAACTCACCATCCTTGCTTTGACAACCTGCCGCGTTCGCTCATCCCTGCACTCACCCGCCCACACAACACTCGCGTCTTTGCATCTGTCCATTAAGCGCCTGTACCTCTGTGCCGTTTGCCTGTAGCGTCTGTCTCCTGTTCGCCACCAGGTTGTACATTGACGAGATCATCGCCCGCCCGCGGCTTAGCCTCAGCTGTCACATCTCATTGCATCATCGTCTCCTTCTCTCGCAGCACCCGCATCACGATCTTCCCTCCTTCTCAGGTTCTTTTCATCTGTTGTGGCTCACTGCTGTGGCTCCGGATTCTCTAACCTAGGTACCCTTAAAACCTACTGAATATTTTAAGTATTCTGCGAGATCTTGTGGTGATGTTTGTTATTGGGATTGCTTGATTTGCTCACCTGTGAGACCTGACTCATTATTGTGTGATTAAATTGTTGTTAGGTAATATTTTTTTATGAGAATACCCTTTACTGCGTACCCTAGCTTTTGACTTGTTGAGATGAAGTTATCTTAAATCGTTTGGTAAATTAACTAAATATTATTTGGACTTATTTCTAAATATTTAAAATTAATTTAGTTATCGAATTTTTAGTTTCTTAATTATTACATAATTATCACTGGTAAATATTCCTGAACAATATTATGATTATATACTAAAGTTATTTATTGATTTTACACTAGAAGTACATTTCACATATTATCCTGCATCATTTGGTATCAGAGCATGGTTGAAATAGGGTATATTTAGGCATTTAATTTTGTTTGCATATGCCCACTAGGTCTGGTTTAGAATACACTAGGTCTAGCTCTCCTATTCCCATGGATCCCAAATTAGAGATTATATTGACCACTCTTATGGCTAGAACTGACTGTTTGGATGATATGAAAAATAAGCTGGATGAGATAAGTGAATGAGTCGCCTGCCTTGAGGTTAAGCGACATACCCATACCTTAGAAATTGTGGTAGATCAGCCTAGGAGAGATAGCACTGTTAGGAGGACTGTCCACCAACCTATTGGTCAGCCATGTGAGCCTTGTTATTCTGACAAGAATTACCTGCGTAGTAATAAAGTAGAAGCTCCTAGCTTTGATGTGCACTGGATCTCAAAGCGTACTTAGAGTGGGAGGATAGTATGAACTTCTATTTTCAATGGTATACTATGAGTGAATAGAAAAAGGTCATGTTTGCTAAAATGAAGTTTACCCTGCAAGCTAAACTTTTCATTAACAATTTTGAGAGCATGCGACAACGTCGTGGCCTAGAGCCAATTGAGTACTGGAACGAGTTTAAGGCAATCATGAGGGAAACATATATTTTCATCAGTTATTGTGATTGACTCCTTAATCAATGGTAGCGCTTGACTTAAGGAACGCGCTTTGTAACTGAGTACATCGCCAAATTTGATGTGTTTATGATGCCATATGGTGAAATTGAGAGTCCCACGATGACCTTATTCAGGTTTAGAGCTAGACTAAGGGGAGATATAAAATGCGAATTACATCATGACTTCGTGTTGCTACGCTTGAGGAGGCCTATCAGATGGCCCAGGACCACGAGCGATTTCAGTAGCCTCTTGCCCCCCGGCGTATTGATACTCAGAAAGGTTATATTATTTCTAGGCCAACCCCCACGGGTGCTAAACCTCCTGTGACTTCTGCTCCTGCTAAAGAGGAAAAAAGGAAGGCTGAAGTTGGTGAATCCTCTCGTGAAAATACCGAACTTTTATTATGTTGTTTTTGGTGCTAAAGTTTTGGCTACATTGTTGCTGAGTGTGCCTCAAAGGCCTTGATGATAGAGCAGGTCCTTGAAGATATCTCTCTATCTACCAAGGACATAAAACCAACTTATGTAGCTGACCTCGCGTATGCAGAAGAATTTGAGGAGTATGAGGAAGAGGTCATGTCTCTTTATTCTACTAATTTGGGAGTAGTCAGGTGTGCTCTCGCACAGCCTAAAGAAAGTGAGGACTGACATAGGACTTCGATCTTTCATACATATATTAAAATAAATGAAAAGATTTGCAAAGTTCTTATTGACAGTGAATATTGTATTAATACAATTTCCATCAAGATCGTCTCTTATGTGCGGTTAATCCCTGTTGATCACCTACATATTTATCGAGTAGCATGGATTGATACTTCCTCCATTGAGGTTAAGCATCAGTGTCGAGTTCCTATCTGCTTCATTTCTTATCAGGAGGATATTTGATGTGACATGCTATCGATGGAGATAGGCAGGTTATTCTAAGTCGGCCCTGGCTATATGATCTTGATGTTACTTTATTTGGTTGCTTGAACTCTTATGCTTTTAAGTACGAGGATGATCGTATCGTGATTGGACCATTTCCACTGTGATCGACCTCTAAGCGAGTGACTGCTACACCAAAGAAGCTTGATAAGAAGAAGAAATTTCATCTGATTAGTGCTAGTGAGATCGAGAAAGAGATCACATTAAGAGGGTGTGTTTGGGCCGTTGTTTACGAACTTCAAGAGGTCCCCACTACTGAACACCCGCTTGACGTTATCCCGCTGTTAAGCAAGCTCACTAATATTTTTTCTAACAATCTGCTAGACAGTCTTTCTCCTATGCGTGACATTCAGCATGCTGTAGATTGTCTCGGGGTCCCTCTCAAACTTGCCTTATTACCGCCTTAATTCTACTGAACATGTGGAATTAAAAAGGCAAGTTGATGAATTATTGCGGAAGAAATTCGTCAGAGTCTTAGCCCATGTGCCGTCCCAGCCCTTCTTACTCCCAAGAAGGACGGTTCACAGTAGATGTGCGTAGGTAGTCTTGCTATCAATAAGATTATTGTGAAGTACTATTTTCCGATTCCTCGTCTAGATGATATGTTAGACATGATGGCTGGAGCCGTTATCTTTTCAAAAATTGACTTGAAAAAGAGTGGCTACCATTAGGTCCAAATTAGGCCTTGGGGTGAATGGAAGATGGCCTTCAAGATGAAAGATGGGTTGTATGAGTGGATGGTCATGCTCTTTGGACTTTCCAATGCCCTAATACTTTCATGCATTTGATGATGCAAGTATTATAATCATTCATCGGCTTGCTATCGTATACTTTGACGACATCCTGATATACAGTCGTACTAGGGAGGACCACTTAGACCACCTTCATCAGATCTTTCAAGTCCTAATAGCAGGAAATATGTTTGCGAATCCTAAGAAGTGTGCCTTTCTTATTGACCATATAATCTTTTTGGGATTTGTCGTCTCCTCGGATGGTGTCTCAGCTAACCTTGAGAAGGTTCGTGCCATATATGAATGGCCGAAACCTTAGAACATCCATGACGTCCATAAATTTCATGATTTAGCCACGTTCTATCGACGATTTATTCGAGGTTTTGGCACCGTCACTGCTCCTATTACGGAATGTATTCGGAAAGAAGCCTTTGAGTGGACGAAGCTAGCGGCAAAAGCTTTCGTTGAAATTAAGACTCGCATATTTGTAACTCCGGTTTTATGACTCCTAGACTTCTCCAAAGTCTTTGAGGTATCCTGTGATGCCTCAGGAGTTGGTATAGGTGGAGTCCTAAGTCAAGAAGGTTATCCTGTAGCCTTCTTTAGTGAGAAATTAAATGACATCAGGCAACGATACTCCACCTATAATAAGGAGTTGTATGCCGTGGTTCAGGATCTTAGACATTGGAGGCATTATCTCCCCTAGGAGTTCATCTTCTATTCTGACTATGAAGCCTGAGATACCTAAACTCACAGAAAAAGCGCAATCTAAGACATGCTAAGTGGGTTGAATTTCTCCAGGAGTACACTTTTGTACTGAGGCATAAACTAGGAGTAAAGAATAGAATACAGATGTTTTGAGTTGATGAGTCTCCTTGTTAACTATAATGAGCATTGAGGTTGTCAAGTTTAACAAGCTCAAGGAGACTTATATTGATTTTCTTGATTTTGGAGTTACTTACACATGCAATTGACCCAAGTTTTTTGAAGATGGATATCTTTTTCGCGATCGTCGCTTATGTTTGCCCTAGATATCTGTGAGAGATTTTATGATTTAGGAGCTTCATGTCGATGGTCTCGTTTAATCTCGCATCACTTATTTATAAGTATCTTGTCTCAATTAAATTAGAGAGAATCTACACTAATAATAATAATGATAATTCTTACTAATTATCTATACTAGTGAAATTATTTTAACATTTATTTAAATGTTAAATAAGAAATATTGAAATTTAAACAAACTATTTTTATTTAACTAAAAGATAAGAGTAAAAAGTCAATTTTTCTGCCTTCCATTGTGCCTTAAACAAGTATACAGTTGATCTTTTTTTCCTTAAGTGGATCGCCATCATGACCTCCCTCTGTGGTCAGCTTTCTTCTTGGCTGACTGTAGTAGAAATTGGTTCCATCATGAGTAAGAGGAGGAGAAGGGCGGCAACCTTGATTTCTCGAAGAGAGATGGGACAGAGGGGATGGAGCTGACAATAAAAGGACCTTAGTGAAACGATTCAAAAAAGTATGGACCAATATGAGTGACTCGTTTAAGGTCATTAATTTATAGTATTTTCTTAGTTTTATTTCCCTTATAACCCTTTGCTATTATTCATTTACTTTGTAATTTGCATGAAACTAAACCATGCTTGAACTCCACTCCCATCTGATGTTGCCAGCTTAATCATCATTTAAAACAGCTTTGCAGTCACTACATGCAGTATTGTTTTGATTCACTATAAAATAATAAATTCCGCATTACGAGTCTTTAGCTTCAGTGAGGCTTGAAAACTTTAAAAGGTTTAGATTAATGTTCTTTCTGATAAATGCTTAGCTCTATGGGCTGTATATGATTGAAATGTTCTTAAATTTTCTTTTTATGAGAATGTGAATATTAGTTATCCGGCTAAATTGTTTTGTTTATTTTAATTTGTTGTCTGAAGGTTACGTGGCTGTAACCTTGAGGTGATGGGTTTGAATCTGGAGACAACAATCTTGCATGAAGGCAAATTTTTCAGATCAAACATTGGCAGTGTGGATCTCGTGGTGCAAGTTTGCATTATTTAGCCTTTTGCAAATTGTTCTTTATGGTTTCATGAATTTGCAATCATGAGCCCTATATTTTAAGCAAATCAAAGTGTTAGTTATGATACTATTAGATTATAGAATGATTGTTAGATCTGTTGTTACCAACTGACTTGAAAGCTTAAGCTTGCAGGCTGTGGCTCATAAATAATTTTATATTCTAACATACTTTTTTATACAATTTCTTTTGCAGTGTTGTATTTAGCATAGGTATTTAAAAAAATTTTATGCTATAAATGAATGGGAGTTACATTGATGCCTCTAATTTTGAGGTCATGTTAGATCTTTGATTTCCTGCTGACTTAAAAAGCTTAAGCTTGTAGGGTTTTGCACAAGAATAATTTTATATACAATAACAACATCAACTAAGTCTTAATCTCACTGAGTGGAGTCCATTGCATAAATAATTTTATATACTAATGGATAATATTATTCCTTCATACCACGCACTTTGGTCTCTACATTTTATGCCTTGTTGTGGTTCACTTTTTGGTGAACATGTAATTGGGCTGGGAGCTACGGTTTGGATGCAGGGTTTGACAGCATAAGGGCAGCGCCTGATGCGGCAATATATTTTAGCAAAATGAAAGTGTTAGTTACCATACTGTTAGATTATAAAATGAGAATATAATTCCTTCATGTCAAGCACTTCGGTCCCTACATTTTATGCCTACTGGTGTTCACATATTCATGAACATGTAATTAGGCTGACAGCTGTGGATGCAGAGTTTGATTGCATAAGGCCAGCGCTGGATGCAGCAAGGACCACAGGGTAGAAGGTATGAATAGCTTATGCAGAAGTTATGAAATATATTATTGCCTGAAGAATTAGGATTATGTTTTATTATTGAGAACGAACATTAATGGGGCCAAGTTCTTTCTATAAAGGGAAATAAAGTTGTTGTTAGCTTGCTCTCTATCAACAAATAAGGTTGTCAGGTGCAAAGAGAGAGAAAAGGGTGAGCACTTCAATTTATTTTGAGATTTAGAGCAAGGGAAATCATGATCCAAAAAGTAAGAGGTTGCTTGAAGGTCAAGTGGCCGCACTTGAGAGAATTCTTCTAGTACGTCAAATAAAATAAAATGCATGTCAAAATTATACTATAGGGACTTAATTCAAGATTCGTGAAATCTCCATGTGTAATTTAAAGAAAGTTCAAAAATCGAACTAATATGCTTTTAATTTGTCTATGTTGATTTATAGTCACTTGTGCTGGAATTTTGTTATTGAGATCATACATTGTAGCAAAATTGCTATGATAACAAAAACATAGGACATTCCACTGAGTGGAATGATGCCTTTGGCTTGTTTGGTTGAAGGATAAATTTCGGTAAAAAAAGAAAAAATATTTTATTTTATAAAGTTGATGTGAAAGAAATTTATTTCAAAGTTGGGAGGTGTGCAGGATGTGAAATAAAGTTGATTTAAAGGTTGAAATTTGTGTTGGATGTGAAATAAAGTTGATTTTTAAGGCTGGAATTTGTGTTGGATGTGAAATAAAATTATTAAAATTTATAATAAATTTAAAATATTATTAAAAAAATATTTTGCTCATTTTTGGGTAATTGCAAAACATGCCCCTTGTCTCATAAGTCCTGTTATAGTAGTGAGGTTTAATTAAGAAGAAAATAGAAAAATAAATCTTTGGCCTATTTTTGTTGTTATTCTTTAGTAGCCAAAATCAATTGCTTCATCCTGGATTGGTTATGATTAGGGCTGGTACTGCATCAAGTTCACGTTAGTAACGCTAAACTCAAGTTTGGTTTGAGTCAAATTGATTTTTAGTTGATTTACAAGTTGATGCAAGTAGCATAATTGGAAAAACGAGTCAAGGAAATTATTGCATATTACATACCTGTTTCAGGTAATTGTAGCTGAATGTTTATGCATGCAAATATAAATCATTTTTTATCTTTTGAATGATTTTGTTACTGTATTATATATGCATCTCAAGTATATTTTTGCAAATGCAATGACTGTGTACTTAAATGCATATGTTGAATTAATTTTGAGTTAAATTGATTTTCTTTCAAGGGACTCACCTTCGAGCTACATCCAAATCCAGTCAAACTTGAGTCGATTAAAATTCAAGCAAGTTATCAGCGAATGTTGCGTTGTCAACATAATACCAATGATGGTAGATTGAAACAGTGGACTCTTGGCTGCTATAACATTGATCATTGCTTTGCTTCCATATGGTACCTCATTTCTCTGTCATATTAAACTCATCTGCACTAGGTAATAGACGCAGCCAAATTAATTTTGAAACATTTACTTGAATATCTGCAGTTATGTGTAATAGAAGAGATTAACTTAGGGCATATAAATCATAGCTCCAAGCTCACAATGGATCTACCTCCTTGTGTCAACAACCATTAAAGGTGTCAAACTCTTATGAAATGGCCACATGAAAGATCTTACGAAATTGATCGCTTGTCTCTTATTATTGGATTTAGCTTGAGAAACACTCATATTTAAATGAAAATGTGAAGAATTTGCCTAATTTAAGCAAAGTATGGGCCTTAGAGATCCAATTGAGTTATATTCAGCAAGATTAAATTGAAATAAACTCAATGGACGAGATCCATGTGAACTAGGGCTCCAAAAGACTTATTTTGATGTAATTACCAGCATTTGGTGCAATGTTATTTTGATGTTATGTTATCTAAAAAAAATAATTATTTGGTTTAATAAAATCTATAAATAATCTTCTATAGGATTATAAAATTATTAGTGAAAAGATAACATCTAGATGTCGTGACATCTAAATTACATAACATGACAGTATAATAATAACAAACCAAACGCCCTCCTTAATACATCAGTTTGTTTTTTCATGCTAACTTCAATTTGGGTTAAAATTAATCTTACATATTGTTAGAAATTCTACGTCTTTTTGGGCACTTATTTGTAATATTTTTTATTTATAATTTCTTTTTATAAGAGAAATTAGTTTGTAATCAATTTATTTGAAGAAGTGAAAAAGATTGTCTTCTAACATCGTTTGGTTTAGGGTTTCCCCGAGCTACCGCCTCTTATGCGATCTCTCCTCTCCTGAGCGACAACAGTGATCAGCGATGAGACTCTCTCGTGCGATCCTCCATCTATGGCGATCTTTCTCTTATGCGATCTCTTGCTTGTGCAAGCTCTCTTCCTCCTTCGACGACTACAACAGGGAAGCCAGTACTAGCTTTCTTTTTCCAATAACCTCTTCTTTGGCTTCCTCTCTCTTATTGTTGGATTCCTCTCTCCATCATCCAGAAGATTATCCTGTAATAGAAGGAACAAAGAATGTTATTGATGTTTGTGTTGATTGCAACGTTAAATGCTTGATCTATACTAGCTTTCCGAGTGTTGTCTTCAATGGTGTTCATGGAATTTATAATGGCCAAGAGTCGATGCTTTATCCAAATAAGTTTTATGATTCTTATTCAATAATTAAAGTTGAAGTAGAGAAATTGGTTATAAAGACCTATGGTAGAAGTGTTGACTTTCACTGTATAGTAGCGAACTTGGAGATAAATGGCAGAGTTTGATCGTCTTATCTAACCATTTCAATTATCAACCTTCATCTCTCATGCTGTTACTACTTTTGGCTTTGTAGTAGCCATCATGTCTAGTATGATTTAGATATTAGATTCCAGTGTTTCCATATGTATGTTTGGTGACCAATTGCTATTCTCTAACCTTAATATTTCTCTTTTACCTTCTGTTACTACTACAAATAGCTCATTGTGTTTTGTTGGTGACAAAGGGTTCGTTAGCCCTTCTACAACTCTCACTCTAGAGGATGTTCTTTATATTCCTTATTTTTCTGTTAACTTGATCTCTGTTTACTACTCATAATTGTTTAGTTACCCTTTATCTTTCTTATTGTGTCTTTTAAGATCTTAGAACCAAGAAAATGGTGGGTGGTGTTGAAGCTAGTAGAATTTATTATCTGATTGATCTTGATAATTCTGCTCTAGCTTCTTTTCAAACATCTCAAGTATCTCAATATCAGTAGCATTGTTGTCTCGGGCACCTTCTTCTAATTGTTTGAAGGATTTTGTGCATTTACCCAGTTCAATGTCTTGATTTAAGTGTGGTGCTTATGAGTTTCGGAAGTATTAAGTCCCTTTTCGTTCGGTGTCTATTATTTGTATCAAAGCTCCATCTGATTTAATTTATTTAGATATTTGTGGTTCTAGTCCAGTATCTATTCATTTGAGATTTCATTATTGTCTTTTTTGTTGATGATTTTTCTTGCGTTACTTGGTTATATTTGCTAAAAAATTATTTTAAAGTATTATCTATTTTCAACTTTGAAGCGCGAGTACAATACAATGATACTGATATAATATGATACGGATATGACGATATGATAAATTTTAAAAAGTAGGATACGAATACATTGTGATGTCATAGTTATATATGTATGTATTTGTTATATTATTATTTTTAAAGTGTAGCTCATATAAAAGACCATAATAGCTTATACATCTTGTTGATGCGAATTTCAAAAAACAATCATTGAACTTTATTCAAATTAATATTTTTTTAGACATTTTTAATACCACTAAAAGCAATATTAGGGACAATCCAACTTGAAAAAATAAAAACATCCTTTAACAAAAATTGAATTAAAAATTTTTATATTTAAAATAATGTTATAAAATTTATTTAATTGCTTCTTTACCTATAAAAAATTATTTAAGTGATATGAGAATTTAAATATATATCAGTAGATTAGGTTCAATTACAGTTTAAATTCAACTTAAATTAATTAGTTCGATGCAAATGAGAGATACAATTGATAATAATATAGATGTGATATAAACTCAGATATACTAATCTAATCAAAGTGGATGCATGCTTTTGTCTTTCTTAATCTTTAACTTAATAAATAGATAAAATAAAAAAGTCGAAGTTATATTATTTTCGCAATATGAGCTTGATTAAGATAAAGAAAAAATATAGTCAATATCTAATTGATGCAAAGACAAATTAATATCGATTAAAGTAGAAAAAGTAGTAACATCGTTAACATATATATGCCATGAAAAAGAGTCAACTAAAGTAAGACACAGCAGCTTACGGATACCAAATCTATTTCTATTACAAAAACGCTATCGTGCATGAAGCTCTTTGCTATCCCAATTGCTAAGGCCAATGTATCGCTCTTCCAATTTTAATATTTGAGTTATGTATGAGTTGTGTTTCATGTATGAGATATTTTTTTATTTTTTATCGTCTTTTGGTCGGATTAACTATTTCAACATTTTTCTTTAATTAGAAGTATTAGATAAATCGTAGGCCGATTGAAGCTCCAGTTAGAAAAATTAAGTTATTGGATTTTGCCAATGTACAAAGAGGAAGAGGGAGACCAAAAAAGACATGACAAGAAACTATAAGGAGTGATCTTAGTTACTTATACTTAGATAAGAATTTGGTAACTGATAGATCGCAATGGAAACAAAGGATTCATGTAGCTGACCTCACCTAGTGAGATTAAGGCTTGGTGGTGATGGTTGTTGTTATTGTTGTTGTAGAAGTATTAGACAAGTATCAGATTTTTAAAAAATAAAATACTTTCTGATTCACCGATATATATTTGATATGCCACGAATACATTAGGCTTTATGAAGTATCATTCATAGATTTTCAAAACCTTTTGTGAGATAATTAAGTGCAGTTTTTAGCATTTGTTAAAATTATTCGTACTGATAATGTTGCGTATTGAGTATACTCAGTCTGAGTTTACTTCTTTTGTGCTTCAAAAGTATTTTTCATCAAACTTCTTTTACTTATTTATCTCAATAAAATAACATAACGGAATGCAAGCATCGTCATTTGCTTGATATTGAACGCATCCTGATGTTTCAGATAAATGTTTGACGTTCTTACTGGGGATGCAATCCTTACTACGTGTTTCTTAATAAACTATCTTCTTGCAGTGCTAGCAATAAATCTCCATACTTTATTTTATATTCTGAAAAATACTATTCTCTCGTCCTTCTAGTCTTTGAGCATGTTTGTTTTCTTCATGCTCTTTGACTTGGGACAAGCTCTTACTTAAAGGTACTCGTTACATGTTTCTTGTTTACTTTTGAAGTCAAAAGGATTATTGATGTTATGATTTTGTATATCGTAGATTCTGTCTTTTTGATGTTAATTCTTTTAAATTAACTCTATTCTTTTCATAGGACTCTACAACTCCTACTTCTTCTTTAGTTTCTTTACCTCTAGTAGCTCTTATACCTATGGATCATCCCATTTAGGTATATACTCGCCGTTCTCAAGAAACAACCAGTTTATTGCCAACACTATCTCCAAATGTTGATGAAATGATCGAAACCAGTCCAATTTCTACTTTCATAAATATTTTTCTTTAGATCTTCTTATGGCTTTGCGTAAGGGTAAACGTATTACTAGTCATCAATTGTATTTTCATTTGATGTTTGACTATTTATCCCTTATCTTTTTGTTCCTTTGCTCTTACTTTATCTACCATTACCCCACATAAATCCTATCGTAAAGCTCTATAAATCTCCGAACAAAAGCAAGCTATGAATGCAAAAATATCAGCTTTGATTAGTAGAGGTACTTCATTTGGTGTTCCCCCAATTTCATGCAAATGGGTCTTCACCATCAAGTTCAATCCTGATGGGATAGTTGACCGTTATAAGATGCCTTATAGTGAAAGGGTTTATTCAAATTTATAGGGTAGATTACTTTGAGAGTTTTTCTCCAGTTATTAGACTTAGCTCTATGAGACTTTTATTCTTTATTTGTATTAATTAAAGATGGAAGATTTTTTTGTTGGATGTTAGCAATGCTTTTTTGTACGAAAATCTTTCTAAAGTTATTTATATGAAACAACATCTAGGCTGTGTTACTCAAAGGGGAGAATAAAATATGTAAGCTTCGGAAAGCTATTTATAACTTGAAACAAAGTTCTCAAGTTTGGTTTGGCAAGTTTTGTAAAGTAGTTGGTGAGGTTAGACTTCAAAGCAGCACTGCAGATCACTCTATCTTTGTGAGACACACTCTTTTGAGTTTAATTACTTTTGTTGTGTATGTAGATGATATACTCGTTACTAAAAGTAATAAAAAAGAGATAGTTGAAGTCAAGCAACACTTTTAGAATTCTTTTCTTACTAAAAATTTGGATCATCTAAAATATTTTTAAGGAATTAAAATTACCTACAGTAAAATTGGTGTTACACTCTCTCAATAAAAATATGTAATAAATTTGCTTGAAAAAACTGAAGTTATTGAGTGGAAACCTATTGATGTATTAATAAATGTTCAATCTATTACTAATGATAGAAAGTCTCTTAAAGATGCCTCAGTTTATAGCCTCTTATTGAGCAAGTTAAACTACCTGACATTGACAAGGCTTGATATTTCTTTTGTTAAAGGAGTTGTTAACCGATACATGTAAAACCCTAAACAAAATTATTTGAAAACTGTTTTTAGGATACTCAGGTACATCAAGAGTCCTGGAAAGGGTTTGCTGCATAAGAAAATGGTCACTTTGATATTGAGGCTTATTTTGATGCTGATTATGCCAGATTGATTGATGATAGAAGATCCACTTCACGGTACTGTATTTGTGCAGCAAATTGGTTGATGATGGAAGAACCACTTCACGATATTGTATTCATGTTGGAGGAAACCTAGTAACATGGAAAAGTAAAAAGCAAAATGTTGTGGCAAGTTCCACTGCTGAATCTGAATATAAGACATTGTTTGTGAGATAATGTGGATCAAGATGTTAACTGAGTTGAGTTTTCCTTTGAGCAGTCTACGGTAATGCATTGTAAGAATAGAGCTACTATTTACATTGTTAGTAATCCTCTATTTCATGAACGTACTGAACATGTTGAGGTCAACTGATACTTTATCTGGGAAGTTATGGTATCAAGAAAGATTGTTACATCTCATATCGGAACCGAAGATCAACTCGCACATATCTTTATTAATGCTTTAGGTCCTTACTTTTCTTTCTTGTGTGACAAGATGGATCTGATAGATATCTACTCTCCAGCTTGAGAGGAAGTGTTAGAAATCCTATGCTTTTTTGGGCGCTTGTTTGTAATATCTCGTTATTTGTAATTTCTCCTTATTTGATACAAGGCAAAATTACAAATAAGGAACGAGAAAAAGATTATCTTCAAACACATCATGGCATGCATAGATTTAGGCATTACACTAAGGGAGTGCTTGGTTCAATGTTATCTTGATGTTATTCTTGCTATTTAAATATCATATTTAATGGTATTTTTTGATTGATAATTTCATAATTTCTTAAATATTATTTATATGCTATTAAACAAAATAATTATTTTCTATAAATAACATTACAAAATATCAAGATAATATTGAATTAAATGCCCACTAATATTTTAAATATTACACAAATTCTAATATTTTAATACATTTTATATTACTTCATATACAAATTTTAAAAAAAAAATAATCTTATTTAACATTCTACAATAACAACAACAACAACTAAGCCTTAATCCCACTAGGTGAGGTCGGCTACATGAATTTTTTGTTTCTATTAACACGTGGTTCCTGCGCTGCATCCTGGCCGAACGCGTGGCGCCCGTCGGGTCTGTACTTGATTGATTGATTTGCTGACTCAGCTTCCAGTTTTGCAGGACTATTGACCCAGGTCAAACCTCGGGCACGAAGATTTATTCAAACATCGACCACGACGCTCCAGGATCATCCCTCGTAACCTCGTGCCCGAGGGTACGAGGTAAT
>JAEMOT010002586.1:152076-166362 GCA_019297695.1 Apostasia ramifera | reverse complement strand
CTTATATTAAATCCAGAAGAGTATATATATTAACAGGTATTTATTTAAACGGATTATTACAACGCCGACGCCGGATCTAGGTGCATTCGCAGCCCTACTCCTTCACCGACGCCGACTAAAGGTTTTATATATGCTCTTTGGATTTCATTTTGCTCATTTGTTTCAAACGGAAAAACCCTAGTTCTACGCCGACATCGATCGGCCTACACCCTCACCAATGCTGGATCTAGCCTCATTGCGGCCCTACACTCTACCCGACGCCAGATCTAGCCGCATTTGCGGCCCTACACCCTCCCCGACGCCAGATCTAGCCGCATTCGCGGCCCTACTCACTCGCCGATGTCGGCCGACTCTGGATCTAGCCTTATTCTCGGCCCTACACCCCCGCCGAAGTCGGATATAGCAAACTTCACCTTCTTCCAACATTTTTTTCTTCCTCTTCTTCATTTTTGTTTTTGGCCGAAATATTTGTATTAAAAAATTAATTTCTTAAGGTAAATCTACTTTCTTGTTTTTTTAATTTTGTTATTATTTTGTCAGGTTAATTTCAAAATATTGGGATTCAGAAATTTCAACTATCGTTTCTGCTTAATTTCACATAAGGTAAATAATACTTATTCCATTTTTTTTCAGTTTATTTACATGTTCATTCTGATATATAAGTAGACTAAAAACTAAATCTACTGAAGCACGCCACGATGAAAAATTTTCAACAAGTCAAAGCAAAAAAATTCAGGTAAATAATATTATTTATTATCATTGCCATACTTTTACATACATTTGTAATTTAAAATTCTAATATATATATATATTACATACAGGAAAAAGATCATGTTCTTATGTCATTTTTAAATAAGATGTTAGAACATGCAATTCATGCATTGACTGATGAGGTGTTGATGTATATTCTTATTCCTGCCGACGTTTATGGGTATGACAAGCAATTATTATTTGATAAAAAAGAAATTTTGGAGTTTGGCGCATTCGAAAAAATCGGTGAATCGATGATAAGTGCTTATATCGGGTAAGTATATATATACACATTTGGTAGATGCATTTAGATTTTTCAATAAGAAATTCTAATTTTATATTATTGTATTCGTACAGGTGCTTATATAATCAAATAAGAGCAGATAGCAATTTGAGAGGTAAATATTGTTTTGTGGATCCACAAAGCATTGCAGGTTTAATAAATGATAAGAACCAATGCGCCACAACATTGAGAAATAGAATAATGGAAGCTAGACTAAATTCATTGGTTATTATTCCTTATAATAGTGGATAAATTTCAACAAGTCTTTTAAAAATATTAAAATTTAATTTTTCAAGTATATTGAAATTTAGATATAACATTTAATCTTTTAATAGGGACCATTGGATGTTAGCTGCATTGAATCCGTACAGATTACGCATATATTGGATGGATTCTGTCCGTCAGCCTTATCGACAGCAACTTAAATATATCGTCGATCGGTAAGTAAATATTTCTATTTATATTTTTAATAAATGATTATTGTTTTACTGTGCATAAACACTTTCTGAATTGTGACAGTTCGATGCTAAATTTTTGTATGACGCGTCTTCAAAAGAAAAATTTACAGTTAAAGTAAAGACTGTAAAGGTATTATAACTAGATTATATTTTTTAATTGAGTGAATTTTAATAATCATATTATAATATACTCAATTTTGTGCCTAATTAGTGTCCGATACAAGATGATGATATTAAGTGAGGATATTACATACTCATGTATATATATCACATTGTACTTGCGGGCTTATCAGAAATACCTCCTACTGTACGTGGTCTATAATATTTATTTTGATTTTTAATTCTTTATGTTATTAACTAATTTTATTTTTGTAGTTGTTGGAAAATAAGAGCGAATTTAGTAATGACGAATTTGACAATGATATTCGTGAGCCATTGGCAGCATATATATGAGATGAATGGAAGCTATGGGATGGTATAATATTTAAAATAATCTCTTTGATTATTTATGTGATAATTATAAAATCTTAATTACTAATTTAATTTACAGGTGTACATCGTGGAGCTTAAAAAAATAACTACGAAGGTATGATTTTATTTATATACAAAAGTTCATATAAGCCATATGTTAGTCTCATACTTTTATACTATAGTCCTCTGGTAGTTTTTATTGTAAGTGGAAATGATCTGATTTTTCCTGAGCAGTTTGTGGTGGTATTGATTCGATTGGGTCCCTGTGGTTGGACTCGACTTAAAATTAATGGACTTATTTTTTCTAATGAACTCGATTGGGTCCCTGTGATATTGCTTTTTAATTATTGTGGGGTAGGTTGTAGCAAGTGAGGGTGGTACAGATGATGCTAAGCGGAGAGGGGAGGCATTTGCTCGTGCATTATTTCCATGCTTTCGGTTGGTTTTCCTTCATTGGACCATATCTTTTTAAAAGTTTTTATATACACTGTGAATTGTAATCTATACCTCATGTTATCATTGTTTTAGAGTTTCCTTCAGTTTTGTGACTTCATTTACCTTTTTTTTATTCAACATTATGAGTACATATGATGTCATGGAGCTTATGGAGCAGTTTTATTTCATGAATTCAGATTACCTGTTGCTATATATTGTGGTTTTGTTTCTTGTTGTAATTTGTATCTGCATTTGTTTTGCTATGTAATATTAAAGGTTCATTTAATTGAAGTTATGTTTTATGTGATCGATATTGTTGTTTTATTTATGAATTCAATAGTTGAAATTACTTCTGGATGTATATAATTGCTATTTCTGGATTTATGTAATTGTTGTGTATCAGTGGATGTATATTACTGCTGTGTATCGTATTAATTTTTGATAAAAAAAAATTTATTTTAAAAAAAATAATAATAGACGGCGGTTTTCTAAGACAACCGCCTTCTATAGTATAACTATAGACGGCGGTTCTACCAAGAGAACCGCCGTCTATAGTTGACTATAGACGGCGGTTCTACAAAGAGAACCGCCGTCTATAGTAATCTACAACGGCGGTCCAGACCGCCGTCAAAGCCCTGTTAGCTATTACGGCGTTTGAATACGCGGCGGTTATATTAATGTTTAAAGGCTGTCTTTAACCGCCGTAAAACAGGTTTTCTCTAGTAGTGTGAGTGGCCTCATAAGAAGTACTCAAGTCACAGTTCCTTAAAATCAAGACACACAATACCTTTATATTGAAATCACGAGATGTTCAATATTTATTTGTTTAAAACTGAAACTACAAATAAAATATCATCTCAATCAAAATTTGGACATAATAGAAAATCGAGACTGTTCTAATTATAATTAAGTTAAAACTGTTGTTATGAACAAATTTTTTACAAAATTTCACCAAATCTTATTTTTCTATTGCCACTTGATCTTATCAAAGTCAAATGAGCCACATAAATATTCACCTAATCCTATCCGGATCAAATTACATGAATTTATTTATAGGGACAATTTCAGATTAGTCTCACGCTTTTTTAAAACACAATATGTAGTATACTGATTTTTTTAATTTTAAAACATACCCTCCAATCCTCTACTCGTCATAAATTAGACCCTCCATACGAATATATAAATTTGCCGATTAAATCTGGGTCCTATAAGTGACAATCGAGCGATGCCTCAATACTAGATGTTAACATGAGGTCATTGATCCTTTTTGAAAAGAAAAAAATATGAGGTCATTGATTAGCGGTCAACGTGACACGAATCCAACCCTAAAATTTCAAGCATGAGTCGTAAATTTCAAATTATTTATTAAACAAGTCGAGTTTGAGGTACTCATTATAAATTTTTATTTTTAAAATGAATCGAGTTGGCAAATCAACCTGATTCATTTATTAATTGAGAAAAATTTAGGTCGTAGATTTGAGTTCAAATCGGACTAAATTGTCAACAAGTAACTAGAATAGTGGATTAGTAAATTAAAGTCCAAGCCTCTCATTTATTCTCTATTAAAAAAAGAAAAAAAACTCTCATTTATTCAATTTTATGCATATAAATATAAAAAAATAGATATCATCGGAACTCCTAGGTTCAGATAATCATTATAAGCACCCGTGAGGAGCCCAATTAGCGCGCATCATGTGTACGCATGGGCCCCATGTGTAACTGCGAGAAAATATCGTTTTACATCATTTTTTCGCTGTTTTGCTTCATTTTTTTAGGTTTTTACAATTTTTTTTTTTATAATACGTTTTGCTTGATGTACATTTATGTACAAAATTCAATAAAGTGAATACAAAGTGAAACAAAAGTTAATACAATATAGTTTTGACTTTATATTGATTTTTTTTTACTCTATATTTACTTTAGTGAAGTTTGCATATAATGTATATTAAGCAAAATGTATTGTTGCAAAAAGGAAAAAATAATAATGCGAAATAGCGTTTTCTAGTCGTTCCGCACGGGGCCTACACGTACACACTGTGCGAGCTGGTTGAGCGTTTCATGGGTGATGGGGCGCATTGCTCGTGCCCAATATCTAAAAATATCGAATGTGATAGCATGCAACTCAACTCAATAAATCTAAGTCGGTGACTTCTACGAGGATCCATATGCAATTTATCTAAAATGAGAAAATAAAAATATTAAAAATGAGTAAAAATTATATATATTATACTTAAATAATATATTTTTACTTATTTAAGCTCATAGTTAGATATTTGTATATACTACCACCTACACCTTCTCATAACAATGAATGCCTAGGATATTTTTTTCTTAAATAAAATAAAATAAATGACTAAATTTTTTCATACTTAATAAAAAAAGGTGTAATTTGTAATTATATATTTAAAATTTGAGGGGATATTTATAAATATCACATTTCTGGAGTTAAGCTAGTGAAAAGTACTTTTTATGGAATTTCCTAAAGATTATTTAATATTTACTGCACTGCCGTGTGGAAAATAACTTTTGATGGTGTCTTCATCCCCCTGAAGTCTTTCTCTTATCGTGGACCAGCAATTTGACTTTTTTTTTTTTTTGATCGAAACTTTTTCTTAAATTTTTTATAGCAAGCAATTAGACTTGAAGACATCGTTTGGTTCAAAATAATTTTTTTATTTAATATAAATTTTAATTATAAAAATTAATTTTATTTTATATTTAATATAAATATAAATATTAAAATTAAAAATATTTTATATTTTACATATTTTTTAATATTAAAATAAATTTCTCTTTCAGGAGCTAAGCTGACTGATTCTTTTTCATATTTTTTTTTTCATTTTTCACTTCAAATCATCCATATTTGCATTAGTAGTGAGCAAAATATTTGAAATTTCATTCAGAATTCGCTCATATTTTACTCAGCTTGAATTCAACTTAATTTTTATTATTTAAAATTAGTTCACTTGAGAAAAATCAATTCAACACTTAATCAATTTGATATTTATATAATTATCATACGTAAATATTTCAGATATATTTTAAGTATTTTATACGCATAAACATGCTGTATAAAATATATATTATTGAATATATTACAAGATATATGCATAAATAAAAAATAAATATATATAATATATATTAAAAAGATATATGATATATATATTTAATTAAAAATAATATATAATATAAAATATATGTAAAATGAATTTTTAAATAAAAAATAAGATAAAAAATTGAGTTTAATTTAACTCAAAAATTGATTCAAAATTCATTAGATTTTAATTAACTTGAATCAAACTTAATTTAAATTAAAAATATTTGAATTTAAATTAAGACAAACTTATTTAAACTCGTCTTATTATCGACTCTATTTGCAAACAAATTGTCCCTATGATCACAACTGTAATTTTATAATTTCATTCAGGTACCTCTGCAAAAATTGCACATAATTTTTTCATTATTCTAATTTTATGGGGAAAATTTTCATTATTCTACAATCATATATTAAAGTTTATATTTAATATTCTTCATTATTTTATGCGCACATGTCATGTCACACATATCTTATAATTATATATTTAATATCTAAATATTTATATTTACATATCAATTAGTCTGATCTTGCAAATATTATAAAAATACTTATCACTCAAATCTCTTGTGATCTAAGTAAATATTATAAAACTCAAGAGTAAATTGCATCTAACCTCCTTAGTTTGAAAAAATATTATAATTAGTTTCAATTTTTGAAACGTAAATTTTAGTCCCTAATCATAAAAGCTATATTTTTTGGTCCTCCTATTAGAATCTCATCATTTTGCTCGAATGCTCACCCTTCTTAATAAAAAGTATGAAAGTTTATCATTTTTTTTTTATCAATCTAAGCAGTTTGCATTCTTTGTTCACTCTGCTCTCAAGATTTAAAAATAAAAAATTTAAAATTTAAAAGAATTTAAAATTTAATTTCTTTTATCTCTTATTTACTCTACTCTAAGTCTCTAAAGAATTAAAATTTTAAAATAATATTGAAAAGTCAAAAAGCTAGTTATTGTGAATAATCTTAAAAGTTAAAAATACGACAATTCTTATTTAATTGGGACTAAATAGCAGTATTTTTATAACTTCATAAATTTAAATTGAGATTTTTTAAACTTTAAAAGACCAATTTACAAGGCTCTTATGACCACAGGGGCATACATACAATTTTGCTTTAAATATTATCTCAATATTATTTTTATAAATATAGTCATCATCAATATACAAGTTTTGTTGCTATTTATATATGTGAAATTCAAGTAATAATATATATATATATATATATATATGTAAATATTATTAGGAAATTTGGAATTAGATAATTATTTCAAATTATTCTTAATTTTAAAAAATTTTTATTTAGGTTACTCGAATTAATTTTACATTACTATGAGGTCATTGCAGTTAGTTTTCATCTTTTGACTAAAAATTATATATTTTATTTTAAACATTTTTATTTAGGACCACCATATTTCTCTGATCTTATTCATTTTTCCTACTGATTTTTTCTAGATATCTCAAAATATCAGAGGTTAAAATGATAATATATGTTGATTTCAATAATTTAAACTGCTTCATGGCCTAAGAATAGCATACAATTTTATTGAATGGATCTAAATTGAGGATTTTATATATTAGTATCATTAAATCCAATCTCAGCAATGTAAGGTCCTGTTTGGCGTAAGGACTAAAATCAGAATCAAAATAGTGCTAGTTTAAATAATAATAATAATAATAATAATAATAATAATAATAAATAATTTTTTAAAATTATTTTACATAAATTTTAATATAAAAAAAATATTATTTTATTTTATATACTCAATAATTTTTTAAAAAAATATAAACTTTATTTCACATCCTAAATTAAAATACTCAATTCAAATATTTTGGTATAGGATGTGAAATAAGTAGATATTTTTATTGAAAATTATTGAGTATGTGAAGTAAAATAATATTTTTTATATTAAAATTTGGGTAGAATGATTAAAAAAATTTATTTATTATTATTATTATTCTCTTTTAAACTAATATCATTTTAGTCCTCGAGCCAAATAGGGCCTAAATTTGGTGTTCTTCTAGCTCAGTTGAGAAGGAGTTTATCTAAATACTAGAGAGCCTCAGGTTCAAACTACACTACTATCGCAATTTTTAGATATGTTGGTGGAAATTATGATCTTCAAGTCAAATAAAAAAATACAGGGATCCAGATGCAATTTACCTAAACAGAAAAAATAAAAGTATTAAAAATTATTCCGCGTGGAAAATAACTTGGGGTCAACCATCCCCCTGAAGTCTTCCTCTTATAGTCTGACGTCCAACTGAAGCTGACCGGTTCCTTTCCATGTTTTTTGCATTTTAATACCTCTAATCTCTCATATTTGCAAATAATTTTATAATTTCATTCAGGCACCTCTATTTTCTATAGTGTAAATTGCGCGTAATTTTACAAAGAACATTGAATTTTCTACATTATTATATAATAACATATTAAAAAGATTTACTTACAGGTCACTCAAAATACCTATATTTTATAATTTGTTTTTTACCTATTTATAATGCCACATCCACTTTAAAACTTAATTATTTTACATAATTAATAACTAAATTTTAAAAATTATATATTAACCATAAAAATTATATAAAAATTACAACTTTTATTACATGCATGTAAAAGTTGTTGTAGTTTTTACATAATTTTTATGAAAAATATATTAAATTAAAAATTTATATATTAAATATATAAAATAACTAAATTTTAGTATCATCTATATAATTGCTCTTATTATATATATTTAAAATTTAAATAAAGTTTACTTTGATGACTCCGTAAGACCGAATGATGAAGCAGGTGCGGGTAGAGTAATTAAAAATCAACATAGCACCCTCCTCAAAGCCACGAGGATTAGATTGAACATTCACAGAGCTTATGCAACAAAGGTGGCAGAAGCACTAGAAATTCTTAGGATTCTCAACTATGAAAGAACATAATTGACAGAATCTGATTGAAGAGAGATTCATCGTTAGTCATTACAAATATCCTCAGATTGCTAGAAAAGACCTTCAGGATAGCCAATTTAATATCACATTTGATACTTCCTGTGCCTTCAAAACATATAGAATTACAAATGTATATCGAACTGCCAGTAGAGCAATTGATTTTATTATTTTTTCCTATTGCTATGATATGTCAAGTGGGTAAAGGGTATATTTCTCCCAACTGATTTTTGTGTAATTCTCTGTAATAATTAATTTCTCTATATCTAATGTAATTAGTTTTATTTTTATGATATTATAGGCTATGATCGATTTTACTAAAAAAAAATTCAAATATTTATATTTACATATCAATTAATGTGAACCATGAAAATATTATAAAAAATATCTTTACTTTTTGTTTTCATAAATATAATCATTTTCATATTTTAGAATATAAATTTAAATATTATATTAATATTTTTTAATTTTAAATATTTTGAGAAAAATATAAGAGATGAAAAATTAAATTTTAATGTTTTATTAAACTTTTAAAAAATAGTGAAGTTATAGAAGAATGATTATTCTTTAAAACATGCAAACGATTTAAATTTGTAAAAAAAAAAAACAAGTTTAATATTTTTATTAGAAAAGACAAATAAACATGTAAGATTTTGAAAGAGTGATCGAAACTACAGAACTTTTTACAGCCTCAAAGACCAAAATTAAGATTATTTAAAAGTTGGTACTATCGTATTAGAAAAATAGATTTGGGACTAATTTGTAATACCTTGTCAATTTTAGGGGCCTAAATGCAATTTACTCGTGTTTAGGGTATGCGAAAAATGAAGGGTGATTTATGTTGGGCTCAGAGCTTATTGATTCTTCGAAGTTTTAATTCTAGTTGCTCATATGGAAGTACCCAAAATGAAATAAGTGATAATGTCAGGGACCTCTATCTAATTGATCCAAACAAATTATTTTTACGGAATAATTTAAGCCACTGATTTACGGATGGGTACCAGGCTCAAATTTTGACCCGGTCTTCTCTCTCTGCTCTATATATTTCAGCCATGGGCACTGCCAACAGCAAAACACCAAGAAGACGACAATGGGGAATTGCGTCCACCGCCCGCTGATTTCTCCGGCGACCGCCGCCGCCTTCGCCGGAGATGAACACTGGGAGTACCACTGCCCAGATCATGACTTCGACAGTCAAAAAAAGCACGAGGAACACAAAAGTTCGGCAGGGGAATCCACTATGCAGGTGAAGATAGTGATCACGAAGAAGCAGTGGGAGGAGTTAATGACGATGAGCCATTCGGAGGAGCTACAGAGCTTGAAGCTTCACCATCTTCTTTCGTTTTTGAGCCCACGAGTTCCGGCTGCCATGGAGATCGCCCGAGGCCGGAAAATCTGGAAGCCATCACTTCAGAGTATACCGGAGATTTCAGAGTAGAGAGATTCTTTCCATCTTTATTGGGTAGTTTTGTAAAGGAATATTTGAGAGTGATTTTTTTGTAAAAAAATATTAGGAAGTTGAGGGTTTGATTTATAAATAGTGTTAATTTACTGTAGCGTGAGGGAAAAACAGAAAGAAGTTTATGTTAATATTTGCAAATTTGATGGTTCCATTTATCAATTTTGTTAATTTGTGGTACTCATTTATAAATATATTTCATAATTCCATTTTTTTCTATATTTGCTTAATATCATATTCCAATGCTTATAATGCATTAATATTTTACTTAATAAAATTGGAATACCATTTAATTGGAATATGAATAACATAACAGCATATATTTAATTAAATTATTTTAATATATAAGAAATCTTTTTTTAAGTAAATAGTTGATCAAATTACTTAAATATATTTCATAATTCCATTTTTTTTCTATATTTGATTGAATCATATTCCAATGCTTATAATGCATTATTAATATTTCACTTAATAAAATTGGAATACTATTTAATTGGAATATGAATGACATAACAGCATATATTTAATTAAATTATTTTAATATATAAGAAATCTTTGCCTAAGTAAATAGTTGATCAAATTACTCAAATATATTATCTTATTGTTATGTAAGAATATAAATTAATTATTAATTAATTGAATTACTTTAATGCATTAATTGTGGGCAATTGTTTATAAGTAATCTATAGAATTACTTTGATATAAATGTTTGAATTATTTTGATATGTTATGCATTAGTTGCATAAAAAATATAATAAATTGTATTATTAAAAAATAATAAGGTTAATTTAAAAAATGTAAATTAGATGTTAATATTATTTAAATGTCTATATGTTATTTCTGATTTGTTATTTATTTAATTCAATGATGTTATATGAGAAAATAATAATATAAAATAAGGCACTAAGATGCAAAGATCACTCAATTTTGAGCTGCAATTGAATGTTATTTTAATATGATATTTTTTAATTTAGTATAACATTATTTAAATATTTGTTAAATTAAATAATTATTTTTTCTAAATAATAAGACAGTACAATAACATTAAACTAAGCACTCATTTTGATGATCTAGTTCGCATATGAGTCATTGATATCACTTGAACATGTAATTCACATGACATCATATATGTAATTAACTCAATATTTAAATAGCAAAGAAATTTAATTTTGAACAATAGTCATTAAAATGAACATTAATAATAATATTTTTTAATATTATTTAGTAAAATTTCTCATCTTTATTTTGAAAATTTTCAGTCAATTTAGTACTAGATATTATAATATGTGATATTTAATTAAGAGTCAAGGTAATGAGGAGAAAGCAATAGTCCAAAAATATGACTATAAAATATTTTTTTTTTGAAAAATATTATAAAATATCTTTGCAAAGTGCAAGTTAATATTTTCTATGGAAAAACTTGTTTTTAATTTACATAAATTTTTTCACATTTTTTTAAGTTAATTTTAAGAAAATATTAAAGAATTTTAAATTTGTAATTTTTGACTGATTCATGAGTTTCGAACATAACGGTGCTACTTTTTTGTAAAATCGAAGTAGTCGAAATTCATATCTAACTTGTGCTATTATGCAATATAAAATAATAAGAATCTATGAATTTTTGTTTTACATTTTAGACCTCTATTTTAAATTCTATAGATATTAAAACCAAAATAAAATATTTTAAAAAATATAAATCAAAATATTAATTAACTAAATATGCTTTTCTGGCTCACACTTTTCATTTTAGAAAAAAATAATATCATTAAATATAAAAATATTAATTTTTACAAATGAATATATAGATTTGAGAACTTATGTGGAGCCACCTTTATTCACTGTATTGCCAACATCTGATTATTTACATATAAAACTCTAAAGTGAATGTATGTTTATGTCTTAGTCCTTTTTCTTTGAACTTTGTAGACACTTTTAAATCTTCATAAATTGCTAGTATAATATGAAATAAATGATAAAATAATTATTAATATATATATAATACAATAATATATATTTAATAATAATAATTCTTTAAAAAATATGAAATTTTATAAAAATTATAGTTTCAATGTCGAGATTAGAAGATAAAGAGGTATACCATATGAGAAAGGTAAAAATCAAGAATTTTTTTTTTCATAAGTCTCTTCACGATTTTTTTTCATCAAAATTGTATTTTATTTATATTCAACATATAATATTTATTAATAAAATGATATAATATATAATTTTTTACTATATACTCAAATTGGTATTTATAAGATAAAATTAGAAAGACTACTTTTAATATGTATTGAAAAACAAGTTTAAAAAAAATAAATATTAAAATGTACTTTGGTTGATAGTTAAGATAAAGAATCAAATGTAATAATAATAATATTATTAAAAGCTGAAAGTAATGATGTTGTTATTATTATTTTCAGGATTTTTTGGGGTACAGGCCTTGAGATTTACTCGACTTACCACACAGATTTAAAATTTTAAAAATATATCAAATAAGTCCCAAAAACTTACTGTATAGATCATTGTGATCTTTCTGTGATGATTTTATTAAATGTTGTTAAAATTATGAAAATACCTTTTTTTACCCTGATCTCAGGCTGCCGCCGGCAGACGCCCGTGCGCAGGGAGGACCATGGGTATAATTATAATTTTACATTTTTTTTTTATTTCTTAATTAAAATTTTGATTTAACGAAATATTTAATAAAAAATATTTAATTGGACCTTATTAGAAACTTTTGATAAATATTAAGGACCACAGTGATCTATACAGTAAGTTTTAGGACCTGTCTGGCATATTTTTAAAATTATGGATCTGCATAGTAAGTCGAGTGAACCTCAGGGCCTAAGTTAAATTACCCCTTTTTTTGATAGAATTATTTTAAGGATTATTACACATAAACAACTCTCACATAGCGCCAAATATTTCATTGATATGAATTTCTTTCCCAAAAAATCAGTGAGCCAAAATGTAATTTATCCATATATTTTTAGTGATAATTACACACATTAAATCAAAAAATAGATAATTATATACATACATGGTCTATAATGAAAAAAATCATCACGCCATCCGATCGTGACATATGGAGGGATCGAATCGCATCTTCAAAGCATGGTCACTTGAACACGGGTTTTCGAACTACCCAGGCAACTTGCCCGAATTGGGGTCCCGTAGTCAAACAAGTGTGGAGCTAAGCGAACAGCTCGGTCGAATCACAGCCCCACCATTAAAGTAGTTGTCACATTACAATCACCCTATGATATGACGGACTCCTATAGGGATAAGGACAAGCAACTGCCATTAATATCTGAGCTTAAAACGGCGTGAACAAGTCTGGCCACCGGCGCACTACCTTGTTGTTCCTTCGTTAATGAAGCCTATCTGTGTTATCTAATCCAATCTAACATCCTCACTATAAATAGCTTCATTTATAATGACGATGGAGTACTTTTGAAAAAAATAAAAAGAAGAAAAATGGGATTCTGCGGCTGTTAGCTGAACATTATTCACCATTGGTTTGGCGACAACGTCCGTCTTGTTCGACTAGCTCCTCCCGCAGCTTGCCACAGCTTGCTTCTATCCATTCCTCTCGTTTGAGTTTGAGGGACTGGCCTTGGGGAAAATTAATTTTTTCCTTTTTGCTTAACTCTATGCCCCTGTTTGGTTTATACCAAGGTTTTCAGAACCGGACTGAACTGGTCGGTTCGACCGCGAACCGGCCCAAGGTCGATCTGGTTCAATATTAGAACCAAAATCAATTAAAAACCGGATTGGACCAGTAAAAACCAGTTCAACCACTGAACCGGACGAGCCAGTTATTAACCATTCAAACTGGATTTGATATAGTTGATGTTTAGCTGATTTGTTAATTTTTTATCATAAATTTATTTCGAATTATTATAGAAGCGACATATTTTGAATGACAAGAAAAGCAATTGTATTCTTTTTATTTCGTAATTTTTATCATATTTTAAAAATTAATCTCATTTTTAGAAAATTTAAATGTAATTATTATGTAATTATTAAGTCATCCGGTTGAACTGCGGTTCAACCAGTTGAACTAAAAAATTATGAATCAGTCGATTGACAGGTTCGATCTTCAGTTCGGTTCTGAAAATCTTAGTTTATACTCAAGTTGGGCATTGTTATTTTTTAAATTTTTTATAAAAAATATAATTTTTTTTATATACGTATATATATAATAAGAAATAAAATTAATTAATTGTGAGGATATTAAATAAAATTAGCTCATATATTGACAAATTTTCACTCAAATAAGGCCATTACAATATTTTTCATGTAGTACTTTTATGTTCTGTTTGGCGCGAGGACCAAAATAGGACCAAAATAGTACTAGTTTAAAAAATAATAATAATAATAAATAAATTATT
>JAEMOT010002586.1:116740-151491 GCA_019297695.1 Apostasia ramifera | reverse complement strand
CGATTTGAATATTTTGGTCTAGAATGTGAAATAAAGTTGATATTTTTATTTTAAATTATTGAGTATATAAAGTAAAATAATATTTTTATATTTGAATTTGTGTAAAATGATTTAAAATATTTTATTTATTATTATTATTTTTTTAAATTAATATTATTTTGGTTTTTTTTATTTTATTTCGATCCTCACGTCAAACAGGGTTTTAATGTCAAATTATTCAAATGTAGTATGGTGATATGATTTATTATAATCGCATAAATATTAAAATATTGATACTTATTAGTTATCTCACAGTATTTTAATTACTTCTATTTATTTTATATAATACTACATATTAATGGAAGCTATCACGTCATCTTGACATATGAACTAGATTTTTGTATTAATTACAAAATATATATAAAAAAAACATCAATTAATATTTTTTTTATGATATTGACTAATTGCTATAGTTACATTCTTTATTCTTAAATAAAAGTTTTTAAATTATTAAATAAGTAAAATAAACAACAATACTTTTGGCGCGAGGACCATATCAGAACCAAAGTAATATTAATTTAAAAAAATAATAATAATAATAAATAAAATTTTTAATCATTTTACACAAATTTTAATATAAAAAAATATTATTTTACTTCACATACTCAATAATTTTTAATAAAAATATATATTTTATTTTACATCCTAGACCAAAATATTCGAATCAAAATTTTTGATGTAAGATGTAAAATAAAATTAATTTTTTTATTGAAAATTATTGAGTATGTGAAGTAAAATAATATTTTTTTATATTAGAATTTGTATAAAATGATTAAAATATTTTATTTATTATTATTGTTGTTGTTTTTTAAATTAGTATCATTTTAGTCCTGATTTGATCGTGATTTAGTCCTCGGGCCAAACAGGGCCTAGAGATAGACAAATTGTAATATGTAATATAAATAATTAATTTATTTAAAATAATAAAAGCGGTTTTTATTATATTTATAAGATTTTAGCAATATGTATTTAGATATAAATTTTATGTCAAATATATAACATTAAAATTGTACTTTTTTTTTATATTTTAAATAATTTATAAATATATAGAGAGTTACAAATCTCATGTCAAACATATAATATTTATGATTTTAATATATATTATTTTTTTCTAAAATATTCTTTTTGTTTTATATTTTATTTCTCGCCAGTAGGACGAAGATATCCACAGAATGAATGATCAAATTAGCATTAATATATAAAAAAAATTACATTAGAGTCCCTGGGATTCAATCGTAATATCAAACACATTTATTTTTTAAAAAAATTTTATTTTTAAGTCTATGAATCACATTAAATATATCGGTTTGATTTTTTCTTAATTTTTTTTCATCAGATTCATCATAAATGATTGCTTTACTGTCTATCTTTTTGTGCATCTCCTGTGAGCTTCCTGCCATCCTTTTTAGTTGCGATTGGAGATAGTCGGAACAGAGTGTGTTTCTTTTTCATCTCTTTTTTTCCCTTCTATGGGCTAGACCCTTACAAGAAGGGGGAATATAGAAATTTGTTGGCATTAGTCACTCTCCCTCCTCTTTTTCACAGATTTTTTCTTTATTTCCCTTTCATCATATGTCCTTTAGGCTTTTTCTTTTTCTCTTTCTATCTATATATTTGTTTTGTTGAAAGCATAGCGATGGGTGAAAGAAGGGTTTTTACTAGCTCTTATCTATCATAGTAGCTTGATTAGCTTGTGGAGTTATAACAAGCTTAGCTAGTAGTGTCGATATCCCCCTCGCTTGGATTGACTATCAGATATCCCCTTCGATCTCTAGCATTTGGTGCGCGTTTTGGAGCAGCTCGACCAACCATGGCCATCTCTCGACATACATATTCACATCACTTTTCCTCACCTATGACGTTGGCTGCTGCAACCTTTTCGATCTCATTGCTTAGGTGATAAGTCTATGTCTCCTTAAATTTGAGTCTTGTGGTATTGCCTTATTACACTATTCTCCTACACCACCACACATATAGGCTGCCTCTATCTATAATTCACAATACTACACATCAAAGGATAATGAAGGTAATCTAATCTGCCTCATAGCGCTCCACTTGCTTTGATTAAGAAGAGTTTTCTAAGAAACAAATCCGAGAAAAATTATCTAGATTATAAGTTATTGACTTAAGTGCGGAGCATATATGAGTTTGGTAAAACTTTCCCTAACCCACCCCGAATGACCTCTTATAAAAGAATAACTCACTCCTCTATTTGGTGACTTTAATAATTTTAGTCATTTGGGCCAATTTTGAGTCATCCTGTCTCCATCACCCCCCTCCACCTACCTCGCCTGGCTCCTTGATTTGGGCAAAATTTCATCCATATAGGTTGGGGATATGAGAAAAAGTTCTCACTCCATAAAAGTGAAAGAGATAAATATGAGTGGAGATATGCGAAATGCAGATAAGAGTAGAAGAAGTGTAGAAAAAAATAGATATATATATATATATATATTTTGAAGAAAATAGAGACACGTATTTAAGTATTGAGAAATTCAAAAGCGAATAAAATCCATATTTATTTTTTAATATAAGGAATAAAGACTGAAACCATATAATTAGATCCATGTATTTATTTCGAATGTATGGACCTACATGAGAACTTTAGCATGACTCAGGACCATGAAGTAAAAATTTACCTTAAAATTTATCAAATAATAATAATAATAATAATAATAATATTAAAAGATTTCATCAATTTTGTTTTTGGACATTTTCGTAATTTTGCCAAGACGACGCCTAATGAGCGCTAATACCTTACCCCGTATTCTCCCGAATTTCCCTTCTCCGTTATCTGAATATATCGAACCCTATCGTCTGCCGTTTCTAGGGTTAGGGTTACCTTTCTTCTTCCAATTTCTCTCCCCAGTCCCCACGTTCGGTTTCAATACTGCACGCCGCGATGATGCAAGCCGGAGGGATGATTCCGCCGCCCATGGGCCCGCCTCCTGTAGATCAGCAGAACCAGATTCCACCGCCTCAGTACCAGATGCCGCCCCCGCAGCAGGCGGTCCCGCCGCAGTGGGGGATGGTGCCGCCGCCCGCTTCTCAGCCGCATTACCTACCGGCGCAGCCACTGCCGATGTGGAACCAGCAGCCCTCCCAGGTCGCTCCGCCGCAGCCTGCACCACCGCCGCAGCATCTCCAACCCCAGTATGGTGCACCAACTCCCATGCAGGGAATGACCTCCGCTCCTATTCCGGTCATGCAGCCGTATTCCGCATCCGGTGATGAGGTCCGCACGCTCTGGATTGGAGATCTGCAGTACTGGATGGAGGAGTCGTATATCCATAGTTGCTTCGCTCACACTGGAGAGGTATTAAACCTATTTTTTATGCTCTTCTGTTCAGCTTCAGCTGGTAATCGTTGTGTTTATTGCTACCATTTAATATGTGATGTTAATGTTGTATGTTCCACTTTGGAATCTAATTCATGGCAACATTTTCTGCAGGTTTTATCGGTGAAACTTATCAGGAACAAGCAGACTGGACAATTGGAGGGCTACGGGTTTGTTGAGTTTGCAACTCGTGCGGCTGCAGATCGTGTTCTTCAGACTTACAATGGAGCGATGATGCCTAATGCCGAGCAGCCTTTCAGATTGAATTGGGCATCTGCCGGTGGAAAACGAGGAGATGATGCTAATGATTTTACAATATTTGTGGGGGATTTGGCATCGGATATTACAGAAAATATGTTGGAAGAGGCCTTTAGGAGTCACTATCCATCAGTCAGAGGGGCCAAAATCGTTACTGATAGAATTACCGGGCGTTCTAAGGGCTATGGCTTTGTTAGATTTGGAGATGCTAATGAACAGGCTCGGGCGATGACTGAAATGAATGGAGTTTATTGTTCATCGAGGCCCATGCGCGTTGGTCCAGCCGCTAATAAGAAAGTTAGTGATGCACAACAGCAAGACTCTACAAAAGGTAATGTATAGTAATCAACTTTATGTTGATTATGTTATTTCCCCCTTCTTGAAAAGTTATCAAATTGAGGCACCGTGAAAAGCAGGGAAGAATAATTTACTCTGATTATGTTTAATTGTATATGCTTTTACTGAGGATGCCATCTTTTAATCTTTGCTTGTCTTTGATTTCTACAGCTTTTACTGTTATTTGTCGTTACTTTGCAGGTAGTGTGATGTATGATGCGATTAATTTGGAGCTCCGTTTATTTGTATCGTTGTGTTTTTTGTGTGTATTTAGTGTTGTCAGCTGGTTGTTTAGTGAAAAGAGCGAAATGCACATCCTTAGCTTGTTTTATTTCAAAGTATCACACATGAAGATAAGCGGAATTGCTTACATTTCCTTTCTACCATTTCCTTTGTGATTTGAGGTCATTTAATGCGTTTAAAAAATTAAATCTTATAAGGACTCATGTTGTCTCAAAGCAGGATGCCAAGAGGCTCTCTTGATATAGGGCCCGGAATTAGCTGGCAGCCGAGATGACTATCTGCGTCAGTTAGGTCAGTTTTATTGTTTATGTGGTAAATGTGTCCTTAGTTTCCTTTGGCCTGTCTAGCTATCATTTCATTTTATTTCCTTCCTGGTCAGCTTCAATTTCAGCCTTCCTTGCAGTCTTGTTGTCTCCTTTTTTTCCTTTTGATTAAGAGTCTCATTAGTTCTTATTTTTTCCATGCACTATTGCATTTTAAGTTCTTAATACTTCATTTAATAAGCACGTCTTTTCTTTAGAAGATTTGTTTTGCTTCACGCATCTTTTGACGCGCAATAAGCTTTTCCGTTTCTTCTTCCATAGTACAATTTATGATTGATCATGTCTTTCCGTTCACACTCAAATTACTTTCATCTATGAAAAACAACCAATAAATTGTTTATTTTTATGCTTACATCTCCTTTTGCTTGTAGACTGCTTGTGGTTTTCCTTGTTTTGTTATTATTCATTGTACTCCTGTGTGTATACTTCATGAAGGCATTTCCATCCAAAGACTGAATATTTTTGTTGGTGCACTTACTTTGCAAGTGCATCCTTCATTTTGAAGGGTTTTTTCTCCTAGCATGCACATTTTCTTGAATGTAATGTTATTTTTTCCCCTTTAAGGGGTGACAACTTGTAATGAATGAACAGATTTAGATCCTTCCATTTGATTGATCTCTCTATAGTTGTTAATTTATTTTCTTCCTTTTGAGATCAGGCATCATAAATAACTGCCATCGTTCCTTATACTTTTCTGTACTATGGATTCCATATTTCAAAAAACTTCACACTATGGATTTTGTTTGTCATATTACTCAAAATAAATATGGCAAAAAAACCCTTGATTTCTTTGTCTCGTTTGCTTTCTTTTTGTGAAAATCATGTACTGCATCACATTTTTTACCTATTCAAAGCTCTAAACTTTTAGTCATTTGCAGTTGTGGATTTGTTTATAAACAGCATAACGATTTTTGGATTCCTTTTCTTTCAGATTTTCATATGAGCTTTGAATAACTGTTTACATATATTTCATGATAAAACAAAATTGCAGTATTTGCAAATTTAAATGGTGTGTCTGGATACTTACAAGATTGTTGATCATGTGAGAACTCAGATGCATGATTTTGAATATTATTGTCAAACTTGATTGTTAGCCTTGGAATTTTTTTTTCCTTAGCTTAGGAAGCGTTCGTACCTTGCTGCACTCTGTTGTTGTTCGGGCTTGAAATGGTATAAATACCTGTACCATTAGGCCATTTTGGAATCCTTGTTCTGGACATATTGATACTTCTTTGGTTGTTTGAAACAAAACGAATGTGTCTTTTGTTTGTTTGATAGGAAAATTATGTGAATTACGTGCCCCAGTCCATTGGGATTCCTTGTTGTGGACATGCTGTTATGTCTTTGGTTGTTTAAAACAAAATGAATGTTGAATTTTGTTTGTTTGATTTGCCAAATCATGTGAATTACATTTCCCACTCATTTTATTTTTTCTATGCTTTTTATTTGCTGACAAAAATACCATCTGGGTGAATTTAGAGTATGAATTGTTTTTTTAAACTTATATTTCTTTGGAATGTAAGAGTTTTGCATTCTAGGAGCAACAAGTCATTTCTTGAATTCCGACTATGAGGAACTCACTTTTACATAAAGCGCTTATCGGATCAATAAGAAATCTACTTGTTGTTGTGAGCAAGTTATATAATCTCTGCAAAGGAAAGAGAAATATGAAGAATAAATCATTTGTCAACTAGGCCGTTTTAGTGCCTTGCTTAAGAATGAGATAGTCCTGTTCTTGTTCCTTACATTATGAACATCATTTGAAATGGCATCATCATGCTTTTGGCTTTACTAATGACAAAAAGCATGATACCAGCAACCATTGGCTAGTATACGTTTTTATAGTTCTTACCTCTTTTTTATAAATAAATCAGTATACTCGTTGTTGATTATGATGCTTGTTACTTGATGAAAACTTCCAGTGATCTCTTCAGTGACTTTTGGTGGTGTGAGTATAGGGCTGTCTTTTTTAATTTATTTTTCGTCTTAAAAGCAAGTCATATGTTAATGAAGAAACGTTCCGGAAATCATGGAAGAATAATGATGAAAAAGTACAACCTTTCGCATGATATGAATATAAAAGACCTTGCACAGTAAAATTAAAATATTTGGATTATGTATAAGGGGATTGGCTGTCATAAACTCTTACAGATTATTATCTTGGCTTATGACTACATATTTTCAAAAGTCACCGATTCACTCAAGCGTGTGAACATGATGGCAGTACAACTGGCTAAGAAAGTTAATTGTTTACCTATTATATTGTCGACTAGTTTGTCTGCTCTACTGATGAAATTTTAGACATTGAAATGCACACTACCTTTAATTTTTTGTTTTTGGGAAAGCAAGGAGGAAGACTGGACTAAAGAACTAGCATGAATTGTTCATTTTCTTAAGAATGTTCTGATTATTTTTGAACTTTCAGCTTCTTTGCAAAGTGTACAAGGAAACCAATCAGAAAGTGACCCAAATAATACTACTGTGGGTACTTGATTCCTGCTTAATTTCCCTCTATATGGGAATTTATGATTTCTTGGTGGACTTACATGCTTTATTTTTGAGTTCAGATATTTGTTGGCGGCCTGGATCCAAATGTTACTGATGATGTACTGCGACAGGTTTTTAGCCCGTATGGTGATCTGGTCCATGTGAAGATACCTGTTGGGAAACGTTGTGGTTTTGTTCAGTTTGTAAACAAGTTAGTATTCAGAAGTAACTGAGATTTGTAACTCCCTCATAACAAGAATTACTTTGCCATCATCATCACAAATAGTTCTATTCCAACCATTTTGAGATCCACATTACATATTCTTTGTCCCAATCGGTCCTGTTCAATGTAGTATGTGGTCTTGATTTTACTAACAAATATAACAACAATGAAGGCTTAATCCCATTCTAATGGGGATTAGCTACATTGAATCATTTTCAATTAACTTTATTGAAAACAATGCTCTCTTTTGTTATCAAAAAAAAAAAAAACATTGCTCCCTTTTCAATGGTGATCCTCTAGCAGGGAGGGAGCGTGCCTAGGATTAAGAGGTCCTGGGTTCAATGCCACACTACTGCATTATCAAATTGTTGCGTTCAGAGGTTAAAAAGAAAACAATGCTCTCTTTTCATGTGCCATCAATTCTATCTTGTACAATTTTTTTTGTCTTCTGCCTCAATTATTTGGTCTTGTCCTTATTCTTCATATTCCTTCCATAATATTGCTGTCCACTTTGACGGGGCCTCTGAATGTTTTGTGTGCCCAAGTCACTTAAAATCTGCTTCACTGATCTTATGTTCAATAGATGCTACTTTACTGGCTTTGTAATTTTATCAACCGTTTCTTGTTCTCTTTTTCCCCTTATCAAACATCTATTTTTTTTTTATTTCTTATTACATTATTTTTCATATTTATTTTGCTTGGTTACTATTTAGGGCTTGTGCGGAGGAAGCTTTAATGATGCTGCAGGGAACTCAGCTTGGTGGACAAAAAATTCGTCTTTCGTGGGGTCGTAGTCCTTCAAACAAACAGGTTAATTTTGTTAAAAAAATCACAATGCAGTAGGCTAACTTGTTTTGAATCAGGGTTAATAAGTCACATTTGCGTAAATTCAGCCTCAGCAGGATGGCAATCAGTGGAATAGTAGTTACTATGGCTATGGTCAAAACTATGAATCATATGGTTATGCTCAAGCTTCTCAGGATCCGAACATGTATACATATGGAACCTATCCAGGATACTCTAACTATCAGCAACAGCAGGTTCACTTATATTTTCCATCCTTCTAATGAGATTGATTTTTAATATACTTCTATCGCTTCCTAGATTTCTGTTGTCTCTTGTTTCCAATTAAGAATCATGTTTATGTAGTTTTACATTTTTACTGTTAAAAAGCATTGACCACCTTGGTTTTTGTTTGCATTACTTTCTCAATACTATTGAGACCGTGTTCTTGCTTAAAAACTTAACTGGTTTTGCATTTTGGAATTCTTGTGAAAAGTTTTAGATGAATAATGCTAGAGCTGTGAACATAGATATCTCTAGGCAATGTGGACTAGGGTGAGAGTTTGGCTCGAAGCTTGATATCACCTAATGTTCGGATCAATATTTTGCCCGAATTGATCTCATTTCAAGTTTATTGAATCAAGCCATTAATCATGATTGGATCGGAGCGTCTTTGCTCGATCTCTATTTTTTTAAATATAAATGAAATTTCTATGATTATAGGAGCCTTCACTTTCCTATTTTTTAATCGATGTGAAGATTTGACTTTCGTTTCATCATTGTAAATAGTAATTGTTCATCCCTTCCTTCAAGACTTCCCAAAAAAAAAGAAAAAATTGGGAACGTTGTAGATTTTGGTGGAAACTAAGCCTTCACGATGCCCAAATACTCAAAAATATATGTAAACTCCTTTTTGAAATGAGGAAAAAGTTGAATCTCAGCTGATGAATGTAAATTTAATATACCTTTTCGGTTGATCATTTGGTGTATCATACTTGTCTGGTAACTTGAGGAGCCTGATGAGCACCCCTTTGCGAAAATCATAGATGAAAGCCTCCCTATACTTCTTGATCTATCTGCGAAGGCTATACACGTTTTAATTAAACACATCGACCATTGTATTGCAATTGTAAGAGGTAGGTTTTTGATTTAAGGTTGATGCAGTTTGAGATCAACAAGTTAAAATTTGTCAAATTTTCAGAAGAGTAACAAGATTAATTCAAAGTCAACCATTTAACAACAATGAACTCTTTATCCCACTAGGTGGGGTCAACAACTATGTAATAATCAAGAAACTGAAATACTACAAGTAAGCCCCTTAAAAATTGTTGAACTTAAAATTTGATATAATGTGATTAAATAGGGGACATGGATTTTAGGTTCCTAACATAAATTATCTTATTTTTATTTTATTTAATAAGATTTCTTGGTTCGCTTAAGCGAGCAATCAAATAAATAGTGCAACAGATAGGTTTCTACTTCGGCACGAAGATAATAAGAATCTGAATTCAAAAATAAAATTTACCTACTACGCAGAATTTCGAGAAATTAAAAAAATTAGTTGTGGCATGGACTGTCAGATTCACAACTCGTGCAGAGGATGCATCGAGCGAGGTTTGTTAATGAGGTGGACATGGAGTTTGCGGGGTGCGTGGTGATGGTGAGTGGAGGTGCCGTTTAGGGGAAAGCATGGGGCATGCTTTGGTGCCAGGCGAGGGTGCTCATAGGGATGCGTGCCTACGAGACTTCAAGTGCAAGTTGGAGCTGAGCATGTGGAGGCTTGCTGAAAGGGGTCCTACAAATAGCATTTTCTATGGGATGGGAAATAACTAAAGGTTGGGTTTTTTTGGCTTATTTAGAGGAGTCATTTTGAAATGAATTTAAATTGCATGATTGTGGGAATTAGATGATTTTGTAGAGGTAATAGAATAGAATTATGGGTTTATTGATTCTAACACCAAGTTTTAGCTCTCTTTTTTTCTAGGAATTCAAGATTGGTTCAATTCTATGAATCAAAAGGACAAATTTATTCTATTTATTAGGTTAAAGAAATATTTGCTGGTTTTGTGGCATATAAATGTGAGAGCCCCTCATGGTACAACTCAAACACAAGGTTTTGAGACTAAGCAGACTAACAGTAAATAAAATAAAATAAAATCTTCATAATTTTAGCTAATTGACATATTCAAATTAATAAATTTATTATAGAAATTGAAATTTAAATATTTTGATTTAATTTAAGAGGTTCAATTAGTTATAATTAAAACAACTCAATCCATATTGATAAACTAAAAATAAACTGATCAAATAGCCTTGATCGGTTTAACCAAATGTAATTGGACTAGAATAATTCTAGGCAGGTTCGATCCATCGAAATGAAGAACATAGAATCAACTTTAGCACATCTCTAATGAATCTGATTGTTACAGGCTACATAGGTGTATAGTTTTTTTTCTTTGTTTTTTGGATGGTAGTTTTGTTGGAAACTTTCTTCGACATGGTTGTTGATACCCTAAACATAGAGATGAATATCTCATAACGAAAAATTACAAAAAATGTCAGCCAATAATATGCTTCACCAAGATAATATAGGGATGCGATGGTTTGAATCCCAATGTACATCCTAACCACATGTGTCATCTTTGAACTAGTCACTTAAATCCCTAAATTTGAACCAACAACGTGAAAAAATGATGATATTTAAAATCCTTAAATGATTAATTCTTTTAAGATGAATTTTCTTTTTTTTTTGTGACTAGCTCAAGTCTTAATGCTAAGGACTCTTTAAGCCCATTAGAAATATCCACCGACAATAAAATTCCTTTTTGCATAGTGAGAAAAAAATAAACGAATTACATTAGCAAGGCATAAATAAATGAAGATTTTGGACCTACTTGATAGCTCTTCTTTAACCCTCGCATGTGATAGTCCAAGTTGCCTATCGATCTTGGCATAATCTTGTAGGCTATAAATCAAATCATCTCTTTTTAAAGGTGACCTTACAAGTTGGCAACCATTTACCTTAGGTAGAGTTTTCGTCTTGTAGAGTAGTTACTTCAGAATCTCTCTTCTTATAGTTAGACCTCAAATTAGCAGTGCAGTGAGGGAATTTTAAAAAGGATTGTTTGAGATAGGCTTCTCTTTTATTAGCTTCATCAGGCTCGTTGAAACAAGTCTAGCTCTTCTGCACTGGATTGAGATTATTGGCATTTTATACATTCTTCTAAGTTTGCAGTATTGTCGACATTTATATTTTCGATGACATGGGAGTCGGAATATTGGATTTGTTCAGTTGGGAAGATTGGTTCTTCTCTTTTTCAACAATATTATTTTTAATGATTGTTTGGTCTGATTGAGCCAATGGTCTTGATCACTGGCATCATCTAGGTGATCTTCACCATCCTCATGATCTAAGATATGTGCCAAAGAATCCTTACCCAACTCTGCCACTCACAGGAATCCTTCAAGAAAAGTTTGAGTTCTTCCTTGGTCCTTTCGTTTCCTTCATCACATAGTTGAGAAACTAAAGAGATTGGTTGTTGAATTGCCTTTGAAGATGATTAGTCTTCCAAGATATTGTTTGGAGTACCTATTTTTTCCAGTACTTTTCTGTTGAAATCTTCATTGTTTTTGCTGTAGGAGAAATTTAAAGACCCATTTTGACCCTCTTCACAGCTAATTTCATTTTGAACAAAGACATTTTGCCAAATCAAGAAACTCTAACAAAGCCTGTGGTTAAAGAAAGATGAATAAACATTTGAATGGAACCTTTCATCACTGCTATTTAAAGCTTGTGGGAGACTGTGTGGGTGGATAGCGATCATTAGATAGTGACATGAGTAAAAACTATAAAATGATGTGCAGAGAGGATTTTTTGTGGGGGTGGAGGCACAAAAATTTCTAATCAATCTCTGCTTAAGATTATAGAAATTGCACATAATAAAGATTCTTGCAAGGAAAATTCGACAAAATCTCATGTCAAATAGTGAAGTCCTATTTCTGCCACCTTTACACCTAGTTTTTTCTTGACTAAAAACATTTTACTAAATCAATAATAATCCATGACAATGCTCATGCTTAAGGAAGAGAGTAAAAATGATAAAAAAAAACTTTCAATCACTGCTATTTAAACCCCTTAAGAGGCCATGTGACATCGGTATCACACATGAAATGACACGTCTCGATATTTGGGGGTGTAGAAGTTGTTAATACAAAATATTCTATCTAATCTTAGTCATACACATATTAGTTAAGACTACGGAAATTTACATGAAGATTCTTGACAAGGATAATCTACAGTATCTCCAAGACTATAAATCTACCCGACAACACGAGCATACATTGCCTAACTCACAACATTTGACATTACCTGGGATTAATAGCAAAGATCTTTTCCACTTCTCAATAGACACAACTACTTGAGAATTACTACATAGATCACCACATCGGCTTGAAGCCATTCAAAACATGATATTGATGGTATGGACCATTGGAGTTTATTTTCATTTACATTAACGTGTGTAAACCTTGGGAATTAGATTCTGAGATCTTTTACTCTACTTTAAAGCTCTAGGCTTCTAATTCTATATTCACAAATTCATGCCGCCTACAACTCAACTCGTTTACTCATTTAATGTTGTACAAAAACTTCATCAACAAGGTGATTGGGCATGATCTATATATAAAGCGTGGTTGGGAGATTAATATTTTGCAAAAGGAACATCAACAAGGAATAAATCAAAAGTGATTTGGTTGAAATACATTTTAGCAAGTGAGGTTTGCATACATGAGTTAAGAAATTTTCCTGTTTAGATATTAATAACTTATAAAATTTATGTAGTACAATATCTAAGTATATAAATATAACAATTTTGTCATGATGATTAAGTACTTTTTATATTTTTTAACAAATTTGTTTAGTTAGAAGGAAATTTGTCATTTAAGTCTAATCAGGTTTCACTTAACCTTATATGATAACATTTGTTTTGAAAGTTATGTGCGATGTAAAATAAAGTTATTATGTAAGCATATGTGTTGGATGTAAAATAAAGTTAATTTTTTATTTTGAATTGTATATGATGTAGAATATAGTTAAATTTTATTTTTGAAATTTATGTATGTTTGATATGTTAGGTTAAAATTAATCTTATTACCTGGATAAATAAACGGATGATGTAAACATCCTTGATTAATGTACGACGCATGTAAATTTTTTATCAATGAACAATTTCTCTTCTTTTGTTTGTTTGCCTTAGTTTTAATTTTAAGTTAGGTTAAAATCAGCTTTACATGTCACATTATAGACAAATTTCAACATTGAGCTAACAACATTTTAAAACATAAATTTCAACATTAAAATTAATTTTATTTTACATCCTATATTGATTTTAAGATAAAAATCAAACTTTAGTTCACCTCATGCTAATCCCAACATAAAATTATTCTTTATTTTAAGTTTTTTATAAATCTTAATATAAAATATTTTGTAACCTCATTAAAATTGACTTGCTGAGCAAACACACTAGTGTGATTTATGTGAATATCTTAAATTAATGCATAATGCATGTAAAATTTTCACATTGATGAACGACTCTCTTCCGGCCTAATATTTGTTAGAAGTAAACCAACTAAAACGCTACAATAGTCGCAGTGAATAATGGAGGTTTGTAATTACGAAGTTTGATTGCTGGATTTTATTTCCTTCGAGATTTACAATCTTATGTTATTATGAATTTTCTTTCCTTCAAGTTTTACAAAGACTCATGTTGCTATAGTACCACTTTAGAAGATGTCTTGTGGGAATGAAGGATTTAACTTCCATTAGGGGTGAGAGTTTGGCTCGAGGATCGATAGTCACCCGGTCTTTAGATTAGTATTTAGCTCAAATCGAGCTTGCTTCAAGTTTATTGAGTCGAGGCATGAGCCATGATTGGATTGGATAGATTTGGTTCAATCTCTATTTTTTTAAATATAAATAATATATTTTGTCATTTAATTATAATTATTTATTACTTGTACACAATTATATGTTATTTGAGGTTAGGATATCTGTTAGGTGCTCTTGTGGGTTTATTTAACCCAATTTTAAATGCAAGCAATTAATTCTTGGGGTGCAATAGTTGGCTCGACCAGCTCGAAGTTGAAACGAGTCAACCCGAGTGGGAATTAAATTGAGATGAGCTGAGCTTGAGCCGTTCCTCGGATCGTTCTCACCCCTACCTCCCACTTGAGTTGGATTGCATTTTTTACTGTATATATTATATATTTATCGCAAATATGGGCTTAGGGTGACTTTTAGGAGAATTACCTTCTCGATTTTCTGTCTATTTCTCCTCTCCATTCATTTGCTTCTCTCATTGTCATTGATCTCTTGTCAAATTTGTCTTTGCAGTGAGCATGTCTGGTGTGGGCGCTTTGGCTAGCAGATGGTAGCAGCATAGAGATCTTGTGAGCTCTAAGCCTTATATTTTGATATGGTGGTTATGTTTTAATTTAGTGTTGTATAATGTCTTTGTGAAGAACATGCATACTGTGGTAGCTTTTGTGGAGCTTCTTGTTGAAAGTTCTGCCTTTCTGAATTTTTTACTTTAATGACTAGTGTTGATGATATTATGTTGCTTTGGGGTATTTGGTTTATTGTTTCAGTTGTTATTTTTGCATATTCTAATAGTCATACTACATTTGTGTGTTCATCATACTTTTGATTGTAGGGGTTTTTGGTTCAATATGATTTAGATGCATGCTAGTGCATTTAAATGTAAGTTCATCGAGATATTTATGTTATCTAGTTGTTTTTATTTGTTTTATTTACTGCTTTTATATTATGTTATGAAGTATTTTCTGTTCGAAATCACGGCCTCCCTCTTCCCTATTCTGTCTACTACACTTCTCTGTTATTGTTGATCTATTTGTTCCCGAAGGAGTTGAGGTGGTCTAATTTTGGGTGATCGTTAGATGTCTTATTTTAAGATAATTTTGTAATTTTTTTTAGTATTTTTGAGGCTTGTCATCGAATCAAACAGTTGCTTTCTCCGGTCATCTAAATGTATTTGATGATGACCGCAAACTTTTAATGTGGTTTGGTCTGGCCTAGTGATCAATTTGATCGATACTTTAAGCTTGGTATTGATATATGTAAATACGGCTAAGGCTGTTAATTTTGCTTGAAAATCGATGATCACTCGAAAGTTGAATCAAATTAGATCGATTCGATCCTAATGAGCTGACTAATGAGTCTTTTTTGGCTCGAAAATTTTATCACTTTAATCTTGAGTTGGTATAGGATCAAGTCGAGATTTTTTGAAATTAAATCGATTAAAAAAATAAAAAATATTATATATATATATATATATATATATATATTTATATATATAATTAAATTTAATATATAATTTTTTTAGTACTTTATTAGAATATTTTATTAAAATTTTTTTATAATTATTTAGATCATATTTATTGTAAATTAATTTTTTTATTTTTATTTTTAAACAATAAATAATAGCTATATTTTAAATTAATTAAATGAACAAAAATATTTATAGGATAAAAAATTAAAAATTAATTAAAAATTGAATCGATTTTGACTTGTATTGAGCTAGAATTGGTAACAGATAAGTTAGACTCAGTTTGAATTAAAGTTAGATTGAACTTTTTTTGTTCATTCTTTTGATCGAATTGAAGATTTTTAATTTAATTTTGAGCTAAAAGCGAATCGGCTTGAAATCTTATTGTTAACGGCCCTAATTATGGCCATTCTCTTTTGGTAGTATAACGTTCAAATCTGAATTTTGGTGAGGTTCTATGTCATCATGTTCTAATGCGATTGTCAATTATAATTAAGAATTTTTTTTGGTTTAGGAACTAAAAATAATTGAGGTTTGTTTGTTTGTAGGGTTTAATTTAATAATATTAAAATTAAATTTAAATAAAAATATTTTTTTTATTAAAAAGTATTAATAATGTGAAATAAAATTAGTTATTATTTTAATAATATATGAGGGATGTAAAATAAAATTAATTTTTAATATTAAATTTTATGTGTGATATGATATATATTTTTTAAATTAAATTAAATTATTTTTTAATTTTCAAATAAACAGGCCTTTGTTGTTCTATCATCATATATGCAAAAAAATGTCATGAATCATCATATGGAGTCATGCTGTTGTGGAAAAAAAAGAGGGTAAATTGCATTGAGGGCCCCAGTGGATGGGTGGGTGTTGCAAATTTATATCAATTTTTTTTTTTTGGAAAATTCTGGTTTTGATTTCCCATGTTGTAAAAGTGTTACAGTTTTCATTTTTTTTAGAATTTTATCATTTTCATTGATTTTTATATATTTTAAAAGATTATTATATTTTATTTTTATTATTCTTAAAAATTTTCATGAAGATTTAAATTTTATTTTATTTTTTCTATTTTTTTGTTTTTCTCTCTTAAAAATTTAAAAATACATGAATATAAAAATCTTAAAATATATTTTAATAAATTTAAATTAAAAACAGTGTTATAATATAATCATAAAAAAAATTAATAATTATGTTTTAATTATGACGAAATAATATTATTTTTATTACTTGAGAATTTAAATCTAAGTTTTCAAGAAATTAGAACGAATTTGTAATGTCATTCAAGCCTCTAGAATGCTATTTACCAAAAAAAATTAATCTTGCCAGCTTGAAAAAAAATCATAATGCAAAGTTTAAACTTCGTAAATTCAAATGATGTTGGAGCTAATAATGCAATTAGCTTTTAAAGCCTTAGATTTATGGTTAAATGTTTATGGGAATTTTTATATCACCTCAAAATTTTTTTTTTTTTTTACAAACTATACTCTCATAGTCAAATATTTAGAAGTGATACTCTTTAAATTAAATATTTATTGGTGATATTTTTGTTTTGAATGTGAATTTAATATAACATTTTCATGCTAATTTTGTTTTACCATTTTTTAAATCCAACTAGGGTTAAAGACATTTAATTAATATAAAATTTAGTAGTTTTAAGAAAATTCATAATAATAGAGTTATGAAAAAATAAAATAAAATAAAATAGATTTAAAAAAATATAAATGAAAAACATAAATAGTGTAATATAGCCCTTAAATGAAGGATTAAAATAATTTTAGTTACATGCATTAAACCTAATTAAGTAAAGTAATGAATGACAAAATAAAAATTAGCGTGAGAGATCTGTCGATAAATTTACATTAAAAATAGTGTGCACTACTTGTAAATATTTGAATTAAAAGATGCTACTTGTAATAAAATTATTTTGAAAGTCACAGATATAAGTTCTCCTGAATATTTTTATTTTGAATCTATAATAATGTTTATTCTAAAATTTTTTCAGAATATATTAGATAATAATTCATCACCATTAGATAGTTCTACGAGCACTTAAGTGGAAAGAAATTTATTTTTAATATTAAAAGTATGTAAAATGTTAATAAAATTAATTTTTATATTCATATTTATACTGGATGTGAAATAAATTTGATTTTTAAAATTAAAATTATTTTAAAATATTATTTATAAAATTATCATAATTATGTTATAATTTAAATAATAAAATTTTATAAAATACAATTTATTTATTAATAAATTATATATGAATAATAAAAATAATTTATATTTCCTATAATTTAGACTATTATATAAAATTATTACAATAAATATACATTTTTAAAGATTATAAAGTAGAATAATAGTTTTATATTTTATCATAATATATATTAACTGTTTAAATTTTCTTTATTAAATTGATAAAATAATTTTATTTAATATTACTTTTTAATATAAGCCTATATATATATATATATATATATATATTTTATTTTTATATATATATTTTTATTATTATTATTTTTTTATATAAGCCTATATATGGCACAGCATCTTCTTCTTATGAAACAGCAATGGCAAATGGAGTCATCTCGCCCGCGGCGGATCGTTCTACGGTTGCTGAGTTTGATCGAAGCTCCTGCCTGCAATGGCGAAGAGGTTGAGGGATCTGAGTCAGCCTATCGATGTCGCACTGCTCGACGCTACTGTCGATAAGGCTTACCACGGCGTGGGTTCCAAGGAGGTTAGCGCTCCTCCCTTTTCGTGTCCCTTTTTGTCTTTGATTTTGGTAGTTCGCCGTGGCAGAAGGCAGATTGTTTTTGGTTTTTGTGGTGTGTTTGAACAGTGTGTTTAATTGATATTCCTTAGCGTTCTTCTTTAAATTCTTGCGAGAGTATAATTTCGTCCTAGTGGTAATTAATTGAGCTGGCGCAATTGTTTCAAAACCTGTCGAATTGTATTGCTTTGGCTTCATGAACTGTTTTCTACCGTTTTTTCTGTTTGGGGTTGTTGTCCCCATACCTGAGTTTCTGTTGTATCGATCAACATGCACCAAATGTGATCCTTGTTTAATTGTTGTTAAGTTCATGTTGATTCCCAATCTTGAATGATTACATTGATTACTTGATTTGCTTATTCATCCCCACTTGATGTGAACACATTCCTTTTTTTTTTCTTGACTTGTTTGCTGCAACTTTGGAACAACTATACCTGTTGTTGCCGATTGGAGTTTTAACATGTCATTTGTTACTTTATAACAATTTGCTTTACCTTCCATGGGTTATACTTAATCTTGAGAGTCCCTTTTACTATCCAGCAATGTGCATAGCTCTTTCCATGGGCTCGACACCATAAGCACTAGAGTTTCAACCTAGAGAAAACAAGATATGCCCTTTTGGGTTTGTGATGGAAATCTTGCTGATTGTGCATTCTTGTGCCAAAGGTGAATGGCAATGTCCTTTTTGCTTATTTCTTTTTACTTACACATTGATTTTGGGGACGTTCTGTGTAGCTAATGAGTAATGAAGTACAAATAAATCATTGATGAACACTAACATTTCTTCATATGAGAGGTTAACTGTACTGGATATGATTTAGGCAAAGTAGGGGTGCATACATTTTACATGTAGGGGAAAGAACTAGACAGAAACAATGTATAAATGGATTCTAAATCTTCCAAACGCACACAAACACATGAATCTCTCACAATGAGAGGACAATGACATACATTCCCCTACACGAGATCTTCTAACAACATAGCATTACAGTAATGATTTGAATAATTCATTTCAGCAGTAGAGAGCAAAATTCGGGAAGCAAAGTAGCTGGAGAAAATGTGGAGATAACACCCTTGCATTCAAAATATTATGATATCCCACATTCCCCTTCATAGTGCAAGTTCATTTCAGCAAAATGCCACAAAATGAGATGGATAAAGCTTACATAATAACCAGGGAAACAAATTTAATGCTGTTTCCTTGCACATCGTACGACTAATCGTCAAGATATGAGAGCAATTATCTAAAATCAAAAGTGGGTGGACATATGATATCATGATTTTATTGAAAGATCCTTTCTATATTCTCTTGATGCTAATTTGAGATCCTGACATCCGTGGCTCATTTTTTGTTATATATTTATTTGGCTTGATTTGTTGTAGAGTTAGAACTGATTTGGGTGAGATGGAGATTCAACTTATTTGACTTAATTTCATCTTTATGTAATTGGCATAATCTATATATGATATTTATGTATTTATTTTGTATTTTCATTTCATGTATTGAAGTCTCTGTAAATAGGGATCACCTAGCATTATAATAGGTAGTTAGTGATTAATGAAATGTAGTTTGAGTTTTTTTAGAACCTAGATTCAAGTTATGGGATGATATTTCGGTGAAATAAAATGGTACGTGGGAATTCTTAAATCATCCTTGTTATTCAAGTAATTTAAAAAACAATCCTTCATTAGTTCCTTCTTATTTGCCTCATTGCTTGCATCCCTCCTAACTATATCACTTGACGAGTGGGCGACCTCATTGTCTTACCTGCCGCCCGATGGTGTCGCTAGCCTCTTCTCATGCTCACGCAAGCCTCTGCTCAGCGACACGCTAGCTCGCTGGGTTCACTTTCGCCTGTTCAAGTGCAAGCGTACCACCTTTGCCCTCTCTCGTCTCCCCTGTGCCCATGCGTGCGCATCTCATGTGAGTAGGGCTCACTTGCATAGAGAGTGACGCACGGACTTGCGACCCATGCACGCTCACCTACGCTGGACACATGCGCCAGCTAATTGTCCGTGAGTGCAGCCTCCACAGGCCTACGCACCGGCCTTCAGCTAGCGCCAAGTCAACTCGCCAGTGCCATTGAATCCCACGAAGTTTTGTTTGCTAGGTTCAACCTTTAGTTAAGAAATTTACAAAAAGTTGCTTGAACTTTTAATCAAAAAAAGATCAAGGTATAACTGTATAAGTTATATTGAACCTAATTATTTCATTGATTCTCAAGTTCATAGAAATTATTTGATCGCGTAGATTTTTGTTCTACTTTAATTGTGAAATCATAACTTTATTTCGTTAAGTTACTGTTGGAAATATTTGCAAGATATCCATTGTTATCCCGAAGTGTAGATCTGATCTTTTGAATTAAACTTAACCAGCGCTAATCCAATTTGATGTATTTATGTTTATCTGATGATCAGATTTAATCCTAAATTTAGAATAATTTAATTTGTAGGATTAATTTTCTTGATTTATCATATAGATATGTTTTCGAAAATATATTACGCTCATTGTAATAAATTGCTAATAAAAGTATTGCTAATTTTAAACTTAAATATCATTCACAGCTTTGTCCCATCAAATTTGCATCAGAGCATGATCTTGATGAGGACATTTTCTCAGAGATTTATATTCATATTATTATTTTATCTTTCATAATTTGCATCACGCATACATTCTTATTCTGATATACGAGTCTCCTATGCGCTACCTTTAGAACGGATATCGAAGTAAAAACTTTAATGTCGAATTTTATGGCTAAGTTAGACTGTATCTTCCCATCTAAGAATGTACAATCCATAAAAAAGTGGTAGTTAATTCTTATTTTTCAGGCGATTTTGATTATTTACTATATCAAGTGTGTGAGAATACTTTGGATCGATATTTTGACTATTGTGACTTGATCGAGTTGGAGAAGTTTGATCTGCAAAGTTAATGCCTTTTGGTGAAGTAAAATAATATATTAGAGACTTGGAGGATCATCTTTTGGGAAAGTTTAAGCCAATTGAGACATGTGATGAGATTAAATTTTACTTATGAAGGATATGCTTTCCTACTTTACATAGGGTGGCACCATTGGTAGTTTAGTACCTAAACAGGATATGCTTTCCATCTTCAAATAGGGTGGCACCATTAATATCTAAACAATATCACCCTAAATATATATGTATTTCCCAAGTTTCAACTCCTAATGTTAAACCTAGTGAGATGGTAGGTGACATGTTTAGTTCTCTTTCGAGGGAAGAGATGATCGGCTTCTCCAAGAGACTTTCATTTTTCCTGAGTAGAGAAACTTGATTCCTTATCTATACCTATATTAGACTATTAGTGATTTGACTAGCTGGATTTTTAGCATTACAATTTCTTGTCTTGTGGTGCAAATTGGGTTCCACTGTACTTGGAAGAGCACGTGTAGTGGAAGTGATAGACTAAGGTGGTATGGACGTATACAATGGAGAGTGGAAATGCAACATGGGTTATGAGGGTTCGTAATGTCGATTCCATACAGTCGAGATAAGGCATTTGATCATGAAGACGATAATGATTTCCATATTTACCTACAATGGTCATTGATGTTTAGCATTTCATATGCATCTTGTTTCAATATAATTGGAATGTTGAATACATATTGCCTAATTTTGTTCGTGTTCGTTTGTAGGTATAAAGGTGTGATGTTGGAGGATGTCCCTCACATATTTGAAGCTGTTTTTCAATGCACTCTGGATGTAAGCTACAGACAAAATTTGTCGAACACTTCTTCAATCACCTAGACCGGAAATGATGGTTAAGCTTATTTTTCTACCTTTACTTATTTTGTCCTGACATGTTTTACTTTAGATGATCACCAAGAATTTTGAAGATTATCCTGAGCACCGACTCAAGTTCTTTTCTTTGTTGCAAGCTATTGCTATTTATTGTTTTCAAGCTGTGGTTCAGTTATCAAGTCAGGTTAGTATTTGTTACTCTTTTTCCAGAATGATGAAATGCAATTTGCTTTTCATTCTACTTCTTTCCCCCTTGTTATTTATATTGCTTCATTTTGACCTTGACATGAACTTGATTGTCTTTCTTGTTACTCCCTAGCAATTGCAAGTTGTCATGGACTCCATTAACTGGGCCTATAGGCATACGGAAGGAAATATAGCTGAAACTGGCCTTAATCTTCTGCTTGCAATGTTAGCAACTTTTCAGGTCCGTACCATAGTTTTATTCTCCGTTTGCAACTTTCCAGTATTTGACACACTTGATGTGCTCTTGTAACAGATGTCAGCATTCTGTAATCAGTTTTATAGGTCTTACTTCCTGTCAATCGTGCAAGAAATATTTGCTGTCTTGACTGATACATTTCACAAACCTGGTTTCAAGCTTCATGTTCAAGTCCTTCAGCACTTGTTTTGCCTGGTAATGACATGCATCTTAAACTTCTTCACTCTTTCAGCTTGGTTATTATTAGTCATTCTGTGGTATTTTTAGGTGGATTCTCCTTCATTGACTGAGCCCCTGTGGAATGCTGCTTCTGCATCTCACCCTTATCCTGATAATATGGTTTTCGTCCATGATTACACCATTAAACTTTTGGCATCATCTTTCCCGAATATGACGGCAGTAGAGGTGATTCTATTCCTAGATCCATTTTCTCATTATTTCAGAAACCTTGCTTATTTTTCATGGTTATTTCCAGGTTACTCAGTTTGTCGATGGGTTGTTGGAATCAAGAAATGATCTCCCGGTATTCAAGAATTGTATTCGAGATTTTCTAGTACAATCCAAAGAGTTTTCAGCCCAGGTAACCCTGTTGTTCTGTCACAATTTGAGGTTGCTTAGAAGTTACATTCAAGTTATCTTGTCACTGTTTAACCATATCTTGTTTTAAGGAAAAAAATATTCCTCATTAATCGTTTTTGTTTGTGATGGTCAAGATGTGGACTTTACAACAGAATGGTCACACTACAGTGTGCCACAGGAAAAATAATTATCATGAAGGGGCGTGCCATGCATGTGATAGTATTGAAAGAAAAGATGAGACTTTTGTTAAGATTGTTTGACCATGATCATCATCAAACTCTGTTTCATTTGGAAATAGGAAAAATTAACTATGATACTTTGCCATGGCTAAGATTTTTCTCATTTAAAAATATTTAAAAAATAATATTACATCTCATCCTATACAAATGTTAATGTAAAAATTAACTTTATTTTGCATCCTACATGATATAATACATCTGCTAATTTTTCTTTACGTCTTACATAAATTTTAACATAATCAACTCTATATTTTATGCAAAAAATTTTCATTCTAAACACTACTTTTCTCCATTCAAACGGAACCTCAATGTTCTAGTCATGATGCAAAAGAAAGTGAGAGGAAGACCAAAATAGACATGACAATTGGAAATGATTTGTGACTCGCTCTTACAAATTGTGATGCTTATAACATGACTAAATGGGGAAGGAAACTCCATGTAGTTGAAGTAGTTGATATTGACTTGTCTTGGCTTAAGCTTGATGTTCTTGTTTTTCAAGTATGTGGCCAATAATCAGTACTTGTATCTGTTTCTTTTTTTTGTGTGCAGGACAACAAAGAACTATATGCAGAAGAGGCGGCTGCTCAAAGAGAGAAGGAAAGGCAGCGCATGCTGTCAATTCCAGGGCTCATTGCCTCCAGTGAGTTGCAGGATGAGATGGTGGATTCATGATATTTGCCAGCTCAGGATGCTAATGGAATTGGATTTTGTTCTAATAACCTCACCTAAATCACCATCAGCTCCACATTTTTGCAATCTGATTTTGTAGAGGAGGAACTACATTTGTGAAATGATTTTACCCGGTTCTCTATCCCCTTGTGCTTTTTTAACCACGTAATTTACTGACTTGTTTGATACGCCCTAGGAACTGCTGCTAAGTGGAGCTGTTTTTGACTGCTGGTGATACCTGCAGGCTGCTTAGGATGTCTGGTTGAAGTAGCGTCAGCTCTTGGGCAGATTTGTGTATTCAATGCTATAATAGTTTTAAAATTGTTAAATTCCTTTTTCTTTCAGCGAGCTATCCTCGTCAACATAAAACTCTGTTGTATTTTTATTTTTCATGTGTGAAATTTGTTCTTCGCAGAATATAGTTGTGCTTTCACATTCTCTTATCATTTTTCCTCTTTCTGTAGTTTTATTTATTATCCATATTGAATGAGCTTATTAGTCGTCGTCTTTAATATTTATAGGTTATCTTGCAGCTTTGGATAGGGATAGGATTCAATAACCAGGTATTTTGATTCATCAGCATAAAACACTTTGTATTTCTATCTTCCATGTGTGAAATTTGTTCTTCACAGAATCTAATTGTGCTGTTACATTCTCTTATTATTTTTCCTTTATTATCCATACTGAATGAGTTTTATTATTCCTTGACTTGAATACTTATAAGTGATTTTGCAGCTTTTGATAGGATTCAATAACCAGGTATTTTGATTCTTCAACATAAAATACTTTGTATTTCTATCTTCCATGTGTGAAATTTCTTCTTCACAGAATATAGTTGTGCCTTACATTCTCTTATTTATTAACCATATTGTATGAGTTTATTAGTTCTTGTCTTTAATGCTTGTAAGTGATATTGCAGCTTTTGATAGGATTCAATCACCTGGTATAATGCTGATTCAGATTTTTTTCCCCTTTTTTCCCCCCTTTTTTAATCATGATTCATCAGTTTATTATTCCATGTCTTTTTAATATTCTTTAATGATATTGCTTCTTCTGTTAGGTCCAATAAGCATGTGCTTTCCTTCTGTATTTTAGGTAGTTGAAATATTTCTAATAGATATGCCAAACTTACTAACTATTGCAGACATACTGGGTTCGGTCATCTGTTCTCTTTATTTATTCAACAGGTGTTAATCCAAAATAATATGATATTAAAGATAGGAGTCCTACTACATAGTTCAAATAATTGATCAATATTAGTTTAAAATTTTAATTTATTAGATTTTCAGTAGATTCTCTAATGATGAAACACCTAAAGGAAAATTGCTTCAATTCTCACATTGATTGGTAGAACATACAAAAGTTCTTGAATAAAATCATCAATGCTTTTGCACTTAATAGTTGAAATGGAAAACTGATATTCATGTTACAAGGAAGAGTAACAAGTAATGTAGTGCATCCCTAACTTATGCCATCACTAAACATATGTTTCACTACATTTCGATTTCCTTCTCTTTATCTTTCTTCTTCCTACAGTCGTCTTCATCCCTAGTTCTCATGCCATGAAAGCCTCTTTCGACTCCATTGTTGGTTTTCTTTGGTCCTTCAAGATTGTATTTAGACAGTGCAAGATACTCGAGAGCTGTGACGACATCACTTATCAAAGGACGAGTGCTGGCCTCTTCTTGAAGACACATGGCAGCTACTGCTAGGGCTTGATATAAACCTTTCACTGGATACCTACCTTCAAGGAGAGGATCCGCCATCTCCGTGAATCTCTTTTTGTCTTTGAAGAGCGGCTCTGCCTGCATCATATTATGGCACAAGAGTAATTACTTTTGTACAAATTTTCAAAATATTTCTATTTCTTATAACTTATTTCAAACTTGGTATCTAAATATTCCTTTTTTGTTGTAAGTCATGAATGGGTCTCATGACTTGCAAATTGTACATACCAGAGTGAAAGTTGTATACTATTCACAATTTACATAAGTCATGTCCCAACTTACAACTTACAACTTACAGTTTATGTCTAGTCATCAGAAATATTGATATGGACTTTGATTGAGTAGTGATAGGAATGGTTTGAAATTAGGCCTGAAATAAGACAACTCATTTCACTCGAGTTTTCAAATATACCCAATGAATTAGATTTTGTTCTTGTGAAGGCCTGGATGTGTCAATGACTCTTCTTCCGGTGATAATCTCTAGGAACACCACACCGAAGCTGTAAACATCAGACATGGTGGTCAACTTCCCAGTCATGGCATACTCCGGCGCACAATAGCCGTACGTTCCCATCACACGTGTGGAAACGTGGCTTTTATCTCCAATGGGTCCCACCTTAGCCAACCCGAAATCCGATAATTTCGGATTGTAGTCTTCATCGAGAAGAATGTTTGATGCCTTGAAATCCCTGTATATCACTGGTGGGTTTGCTGTATCATGCAGGTACTCCAGCCCCTTTGCTGCCCCCTGAGCTATCTTCATCCTTGTGTTCCATTCCAAGGGCCTTTTCCCCAGTGACAAATCTGTAAATTAAACATTAGTAATTTTTCTTACTTAAAAAACTGTTTTATTTGGTGGTAAAATGATGTATATAAGCTTTCTAGGATAGTTGAGTTCTTGGCACTTAAAACTGTGTTATCTAGATATTCGACAATTCAGTTGTTAGCATAAGAAAAAAGAAGTCGAGAATGCTCATTCATGAATTAAATCATTAAAAATAAAAATCACATTGAGTTGCATCGTAAGATTGAAGAGAATTATTATTATCAACACGACGATCTTGAATCCCCAAGGGTGAATTTAGACAAGGTCCTCTTTTTTTTGTCGAAAAAGATAGTGATGAGGCAAGATTATATCCAAATATAAACACTAAATCAAATTTGAAATGTAGAAATTATAGAATTAGAATATTATATATATATATATATATTATATGTTAGGGGAAATTATGTCATCTCTAAAGTATCGTTTGGTTCGAGTCATTTTTTTAGCACAACACAAATTTCAATTAAAATCAACTTTATTGCGTCTCCAATACAAATATAAATTTTAGGCTCTGTTTGGTTGGAGGAAAAAAAGATGGTTTAGAAAATTTTTGTGAAATTTTTTAGAAAAATATGTATGATGTGAAATAAAATGAATTAATTATATTAAAAATTGTGTTAGATGTGAAATGACGTTATTGTTTAATGTTGAAATTTATGTAGGATGAAATCTACAATAATTTTTTAAGTTTTTTTAAAAATAAATTTAAGATTTTGGTCATAACTAAAATAAGTTATTTTTTTAGTCAGTTGTCAAACAGAGTCTAGAATTAATTTTATTTTACATCTTATGTACTTTCTAATAACATTCTATATTTTTTTGATATTAAATTTAAAAAATAAATTAATTTTTTTTTCTTGTCTAATAATTAGATATATATATATATAATTCTATATTTTGAATGCATTATTTAATAGTATTCTCTCGTATCAATGTATTGTTAGATTTTTCTCCCCTTAACTAAAATGAAAGAGTAGGTCTTCTCTTAACTTAATTGATGAAATGTAATTTATAATTATACATTCAAATTATATAATGATATATAAATATTTAATTTTAAAAATTAAGTTGGTATAAAAAGTAACATAATAACTCTCTCTTTATGTATAATTATGAGCTAAATATTTTTTTAAATGTGATGAATAAAAAGAAACCTACCAAGAAGATGATCTTCCAAAGAACCCAAAGGCATGTATTCATATACCAAAATTCTCTGCTCCCCATCTGCACAATATCCAATTAAGTTGACAAGATGTTGGTGATGGAGAAGACTCAACATCAGCACTTCAACAAGGAACTCTCTGTTCCCCTGAAGCCCATTCCTGTCAAGCTGTTTCACTGCTACATCCTGCAACATGTAAATTAAATTTTTTATTTTCTTTGTAGAAATTTTCTCATCGATTGATCGTCAATCAAAATGACAATTATGCGCTCGATCTATTCATCGTTCAAGTTCTTATATAAAAAGAAGGGCAAACCCGCTCGTGAAAATCTTTGCATCATGAATGAATCTAAACCGCCTCGACACTCACAGCATATTACTTACATAGTTAACACACTTTTGCTAGTTATCTTTTAACACATTCGGTAAATACAGAGTCTGCGCACACTTTTCACGTTCAGCTGCGGATTGTGATGTAATGAGATTTATTATTATTAAGAAACACATGCAGAATTATTTTACTTAAAATATTCAGTACAAATTGTGATGTTAATATACAATTAGTGAGCATACGCATTGGCTTAAGTATTCAAGTTAATAGGCATATAGTTGATTGTACTTTGGGCCTAATTTGGGTTCCTTCAAAGTAACTTCTTTAACATATAAAGGTACTGTATTGAACTCATTAACATGTCAACTTATTATAGATATTATCTGCTTTGACATCTAAGAAATTACGTAGTTGAGTAGCTTCCCGAGAAGGTTATCTATCCAAAACTATTATAGCTGAAATATGCTTAACTGCGGACTTTTCTATTATTAACTTTACAGTTTTGCCTTAAAATGTGTTTACGAGAGTATGTGTGCATTTTCACATATCCCAGTATTTCTTTCGCACTTTGTCGATATGAGATTTGCCTAATAGTGCATCCCTCATGGAATATCATAAGCTCAATATCAATTTAGTTCTCATATGTGATGACCTGAGACCGAAGAGGGCTAAGAATGATCGCTAAGGTAATATTCATATAATTAAATTGGAATCACCCTAATAAGAAGTGGCTCCTAGGAAGTTTCTAAGTAGAAGAGAACAAAAATAAATCTCTCACATCAGAAAGATAGGGGAGTTCCTAAGCTGTATAAGTAAATAACATGATCCCAAATAGTAGAAATATTTTTGAGCCAAAATCGTGAAGCTAATGTTGTGAAACTCCATAATTAAGTGTGTTTGAGCTTACGTAGCATTGAGATGAGTAACCTCATAAAAAGTACTCAAGTCAAGCATTGGAATAGTATTGGGATGTGTTATATTCAAAAAAAAAAGTACTGAGATGTCTGACCTCCTGAAAAGTACTCAAGTTACATATTTTTTTTAAGTTAAAACAGATAATATTTTCATATTTTAATCATGAGTTGTTGCATCATATATCATGAACTTAGTTTCGAATGTGATATATATATATATATATTTTTTTTTTTATTTTTATTTTTTTGAGAGAGAGAGAGAGAGAGAACCTGATTTGTGTCATCAAGGTGGCCTTTGTATACTCTGCCAAATCCACCTTCGCCAAGCAAACACTCAGCTTTGAAGTTTTTGGTGGCTGAAGCCAATTCAGAGAAGGTGAAGACCCGAGCACTTGGATTTCCACTCCCAATCTTCAGAATTTCTTCAGCAACAGCTCTATGCTTTCTACTATCTACATCATTATATTATATTATATTATATATATATTGAAGAACTTTAGTCACATAGATATATAAAAGTTTTTAAAGATATTGTGATCTAATTAAGCACTAACTTGATCAGCTGAATGAATTGAAGTAAATTATGACAGTCCTATATATGCCTCGTAGTACAACAATTAATCAGTTGCTAGATCTCAGCGACCGACTATGTGTATCATGCAGACGTTTCGAGGGTGCAGGGGCAACGCCCAAATAGTAGTATCTTTAGCAGGTCAATAAGGTGGTCTTTAGAGAGAAGCACCCCTCAAGAATAATTTCTAGCTACGCATCAATAATTTGAAGTCATTATATGTCCCATAGTGTTACTAAGCAATTATTGAAACGAGCTTTAAATGTTGGGGTTGAGAGGAGGGGAATTGTTTTAAAGAGACTAAATTGAGACTTATTCATAAATGCAGACACTTGACTTACTTAAAAATTTAAGTTAATAAATACAATTCAATATTTTTATACGAATATCTCAACTTATTTTTGATTATACAACGTAAGACAATTCTCATATGCATCCCAAATGTTCTTCTGTTCACATTGAATTCTATTTTTCCTCCAATGAGCCACTCTTAATCCTATCAATTGCATTCCAAGAAGAGCTTACTCGAGCACTTTTGCACATAATGGTAGTCTCCAGCTTTTAAAAATTTTCTAGCACTTTATATTAGAGAATAGAATTATCTTCTCCAACCACATTCATAGGAATCTTTGCATGAACAGCTTAACACATTTTGTATTCCATTCCCGAGCAATGTGATTACGTTATTCTTGGAATTTTCTTAACCAGTGTAAGCTTGAGGAAACTCATGAGAGCACCTTGCATATGCCGCTTGATCTCACTCGAACCCAGTTCTGATGCCCAGTGACAGAAGAGAAGTCACCTTGGGGAAACTAAACTAAGACTAATATTCAAATGTGAATATCTTCCAATCCAAAAAACTCGAGCCAATGAGTAAAGGTCAACACTCCTATATTAATACCTCAATTTGTTATTGATTATCTAACTTAGAGTAGTCCTTATGTGCATTCTGATTGTTATCCTCAAAATAGATCAGAAAATTTTCTTCACTTTCTGATATGAGATTATTTATCTTCATGTCCTTCTCATCAGGCCTAAAAGTCTCGTCTAAAAGAACACTCTCCTTGAGAAAATGCAGTCATTTGCCGACTATCTTTGGTCAGGGGCGTCACAGAAGCTATATGTGATTCGTGAGATCTTTCTTCAAAAAAGCCAACTCTCCTTGTAACTTTGAATTATGTGTTTATTGAATTTAAAGTGAATCAAATTAAATCTTTGTGTTGAATTATGTAATTTTTACCTTCTTCTAGCATTGCTCATGAATCCTATCCTGTTTATGTAAAGAATGTGTAGCTTGCCTGATTGGAAGGAGATGCTGTGAACGAGGTTAGAGAGATGGTTGTTTCTCCTCAGTTCGCCGGCCCTCGCCGCCGCCGTCGTCGTCGCCGCCGCCGCCGTAGATTTCTCTCGTAATTCGTGTCTCACCGGATGTGCCTTGAAGCAACACGAGCAGCCCATCACCTTCCTCCCACCTTCTTCTTCTTCTTTCCCTAGAAAAGCAGAGTGCGGTATATCAATGGCGATGGCGCTGCAGTGAATCGACCCATGAGAGATCGAACAGCTCTTCAGCCGAAGCCACCAGATCTGAAGAAAGGGATTGATTATGGAAGATCGTAGTTCAGGTTTCTCTTTCTTCCGCCATTTTATTGATTTTTTTTTCTTTTTTTTTATCTGTTCTTCTGTTGTTATCCTTCTCCGGTGATGCGAGCGGGGAGAAGCAAAGCACGCGGTCTGCTTCTAAAATGGACGGGGAATCGGAGCTAAAAATGGAATTTTTATTTTTCTCTATTTATCTTTTAGGCTGTTTGGCGCCAGGACTAAAATGAGGATCAAAATAGTACTAATTTAAATAATAATAATAATAAATAAATTTTTTTAATCATTCTACATAAATTTTAATATAAAAAATATTATTTTATTTCACATACTCAATAATTTTTAATAAAAATATTAACTTTATTTCACATCTTAAATTAAAATACTTGATTCGAATATTTTGATCTAAGATGTGAAATAAAATTATATTTTTATTAAAAATTATTGTGTATGTGAAATAAAATAATATTTTTTCATATTAGAGTTTGTGTAGAATGATTAAAAAAATTTATTTATTATTATTATTGTTATTTTTTAAACTAGTACTATTTTGATCCTAATTTTGGTCCTTGCGCCAAACAGGGCCTTAGTTGAGTTAGCTTATGGCCCTACCTAAATTTGATCTAAAAATTTTGATCATGAATCATAAATTTTAACTCATTTATTAACCAAATTGGGTTAGTTTCGGATAGCCTGTTTTTGAATTTAATAGGTTGACCCTACCCGTTTATTAACCAAGACGTATTTGAGTCAATGATCTTGACTTGTTTATTAACCAGGTCAAGTTTGAGTCGAATCAGACCTATCAACCTATTTTACCGCCCCTACTCAAAAATTCCATTGGTAGGGCTCTCTCTTTCTATTAAGATCTCTCTTCTTCCTAATTCTCTCTCTAATCATTTTTTTTTGAAATTCGGCCGTAGTCTATGCAATAAAACAAAGTATCAAGTACACAAAAAGCAATCCTCTTAAACAAAAGTCTGGTGGGAGAGACATTGTATGATCCCAACAAACATTCGATACAAAAGAAGTGGACGCAACAAAATTGGCAGCCTCATTGGCTTGCCTATACACATGAGAAATTTTGCAAAAGGGAAAAGCAACCACAACACGGAGAATGGCATGAATCTCGTCCGAGCTGCTGCTTTGCGGCCATTGTAACCAATCATTTTGGTGAACATAAAATCAACAAGGGCAGTTGATGATCCTACCTTTTAGCTCAAGAGATTGAATTAAAATTTTTTAATTTAATCTCGATGCGATCCAAAATATGATGGAGAAGAGTTCGATTTGAGTTAAGCCTAGTTCATTTATTATCGATTCAAGCTCAACCAAGCTAAAGTCGAACAGACTTTCGATTAGTTTTTCATTTTTTAGTTAAAATTTTAGGTATAAATGTCTTTATTTATTTAATTAGTTTAAATTATGCTATTCGTCATGCTCTAATATTGGTTAGAAATAGAAACAAGAAACTAATTTACAATTAACAGGATTTGAACAAAGGCAATGTAAAAAATTCTAATGTAATAATTCATTTGGCTATTGCAAAAAATTTAATAAAAATGATTCGTTAGTTGACACACTTGAATTGAGTCGATTATACTTCAGTCCAAAATTCAATTCAACTTTCTATTGATCTTCGAGCTTACTTAATAGCCTTAAACTTAACCTCATGTGGGAAAAATGAATTAGATGATCAAAAATTTCAAATCTTTTTCAACCAAAATTGATCCAAAAAAGCTACCAAGTTTCGGTTTTTATCAAAATTTCGTAGTTTCGACAGTTTCGGCTGGAACTATCAAAATCCGGCTAAAACGATTGAAACTTATTTTTTCCCTAAAAAATAATATTCAATAATTATCATTAATAAATTTAATTTAAATTTGTAAAAGTTAAATAATTTATAGAAAAAATCATAACCATCGATGTCAGTTACTGAAACTACCACAACCATCAAAATTAATACTTTTATCTTATGATCAAAACTAAAATTGAAACCTAATTTTAAAACCTTGCACAATTTGCGACAAAGATGAGAAGTCTTCAGAAGATCATTGAACTCCTTCAACTAAGCTGGCGATTAGCGCACTTATAATTTCTCGACAAAGCACTACAAACACCTTGAATCAAAGAACTAAATATAGGAGTTTCACTTGTCTTCATTGTGCAAAATGATTATGTAGGGATAAACCTACATCCATCTTATTCTAATAATCTTCCTCGCCCTAAAAATATGATAGAGTTTTAAGGTATTGAACAATGTCCATATAGGTTCGAGTTCGTAGAAGTTTTGGTAGGGGATATGGAGTTGCTCAAAGAATAGTTCGTAATAGGTTTGTAGGTCAAGGAGTATATGAATGAATTATCTCATATCAGAGAAAAAGAAAATATTCATTGAAACATTTAGTAATTTAAGTGTAGACATATTATCCACTTTAGTTTCTAAAAATTGTATGATTCGAGTACTTCTTAAGAGATCACATATCTCAGTACTGCTTCAACTTAAGCACATTTAACTGCAAAATTTCTCATCATTAGACTCATAATTTTTCTCAAAATGACACCTATGCTATTTAAAGTCATGTTATTTACTTATACAACTCAGAAGCTCTCTCCTCTTTTTGATGTAAGATGATTATTCCTATACTCCTCCACTTAAAAGCTTGACAGATGTGACTCTTTATTCAGGTGATTTTGATTCACTCATATAGATATCGCGTCGATGATCACACTTCGCCCTCTTCAATTCTTGGTCGTTATATTCACAGTCTATATATATTATGTTATATTTTTATGTTATAAGATCATGATTTTAAAATTTTGATGTACTTTTTAGAGACAAAATCATAAGACTGGTGTAAGTCACTGAGTCATGAGTCTCATGACACAAATATATTAAAGCAGTGCCACTTACAATAAAATGTAATGCAATATTGAATAAGACGAAAGGCAGTGATCCCATAGCACCAAGGATCGAACATGGTGGAGAGTAATAGTTGTAGTGATGCTTTTTGAGGATATAATATAGTCACTCGAATAAGAAGCGACTCTTTTTATACCTCTACATAGAGAATTAAAAGCACAAATTATCTCATATTAAAATAAAAGAAGCATTTATTATCATATATAATATCCCAAAAAAAAAGGCTTTTGAGGCATCTTTTTGAAGACAATAGTCACACATCCTAAAACATTGTGGTTATGATTTTTCAAAAAATAATTAAGTTATATTAACTTCACCCACTAATATAATTTCTCCCATACAAAACATATTTATAAACTCAACTTATAATCGATGAAAAATGGTTTCGTCATTGAGTTGATTTTGGTCAAGTCAGTCTCAACTTGAAGTTGAACATTTTAATTTCAAGTCGGTTAAAATTCATTTGATTTTTAATTCTTAAGTTGCATCCAACATAATTATTACTTATACTTTTCATTTAAATATTTATTAATTTGTTATATATATATATATATTATAATATAAGATTAATTACTTAAAGGTCTCTGTGATTAGTCTATAATTATTTTTATAATTTTTAAAAATTTACTGAAAAGTCCCTGCACTTGACATAAATTTACAAAAATTAAGGTCCCACTACAGTTAACTATAATAAATTTTTAATTTTATTTTTAATATTTTTCTAAATTTTTAAATTTATGTTATTTGAAATTTCTTATCGTTACGGTTGCCATCACCTCTTGATCCTAAAAGGCCCTGTTTGACGTGAGGACCAAAACAGGACCAAAATACTATTAATTTAAAAAAAAAAATAATAATAATA
>JAEMOT010002586.1:85246-116554 GCA_019297695.1 Apostasia ramifera | reverse complement strand
AATAAATTTTTTAAATTATTCTACACAAATTCAAATATAAAAAATATTATTTTACTTTACATACTCAATAATTTAAAATAAAAATATCAACTTTATTTTATATTCTAGATTAAAATATTCAAATTGAGTATTTTGATTTAAGATGTGAAATAAAATTTATATTTTTATTAAAAATTATTGAGTAAGTGAAGTAAAATATATTTTTTTATATTAAAATTTATGTAGAATAATAAAAATAATTTATTTATTATTATTATTTAAATTAGTACTATTTTAGTTCTGTTTTGATCTTATTTTGGTCCTCACGTCAGACAAAAGAAACGAAAGGGATGGGCCCACCGGGCATTTAAGCCGGTCCAGGTGGATGCGGTTCAATTAATCGGTTTATTTGAACCGTCCGGATCGGGTCTGACGACTTGTGAGGCAGACCATGGTCTCTGTATATATGATCTCGCCTTTTAATTGATCACTCTTGCGTTCGCAGGCTCGCAGCTGGCAGCTCGCTGGAGCTCATGCTCTCGCCCGCTCCAATCGTTCTCAATCTTAGGGGTTTTCACTTCTTGGATTCGTCAGCAGTATGCGGTTTCTGAAGTGAGGTGCGTGCTCTTGCTTGAAATCCTTTTCGCGCAATGCTGGTGTTGACGTTCTTATTGACGGATCTAGGGTTTCTGTCGAATCTTGGTTGCTTCATTTTTTTTTTAGCGGAAAATATTGTTCTAGGAATCTAAAGTTGTGTTCTAGGTATTCCCGGAGACTTGGCATAGTCTCGCGTGGTGATTCGGTTACTATTTCTTTTTGTTAGGGAACGACATGTTGGTAGCCGTGTCTGTGTGCATTGAGATGAGATTTATCTTCTTTAACAATCGTTTTGTATGATTTACGATTTCGTTTTTTGGGGATTTTTTGTAATACTTGAGCAGAGGTGAAATTTATGAGAAATTGGAGTTACTTGATACCAGTGGACTTCATGAATTTGTATGATTTCCTTATTGATTTGATCATTATGTAGTTTTTTACCTTGTGGATCCAGATGATGGGATTGGTTAAGGGTTTATTGTTGAGCGTAGTAAATTCAATATGTTATCTTATTTACTTGTTAACTGATGGTCCATCAAAAATGTATGCTAGTCAATGTTCATCATTGGAGACCAAATTTACTTCATGATGTGTTTAGGAATTTTGGCTGTGGTACCTTATGTATAAACAACTCTGTAGTAAGTTGATGCTTACGTATAAATTTTGTTGCAGGCTAATTTTTGCATTTCTCGATTATAATTGTCAATATTATATATATTGGTGGGTAGGGGATGGGGGATGGGGGCTGTGGTGAATTTGATCCTCAAGTATCATGTGTATCGGTGAGAATTCTGGTTTAGAAATATCCAGAGGATAACTTCTATGTACCAAAAATATGAAAATCATACCTCTTTCTTGATTTAAGAGAGCAGTGAATGTGGTAACTAGATATGTCAAAAGTAGATCCAATTACACTTATTGCTAAGCCTAAATAGAATGTAGTGATGTAGAGATCCACGTGTAAACATAACTTATTACTTACATTGGCTTGAATGACCAGTTCTAACAATGAGTATATAACCCTATTCTGACTTGGTACCAACAACCTTGTAGGAAGCTGATGCTTATGTATGGTGCAAAGTGCTTGTAATTAGGAATCTTGTCCTTCTTCATTATTCTTATTATTATCTTTTTTTGGGGTGTGGGTGGGGGTGTCGATTGATCATTAAATATCATATGAATTGGTAGAATTCTGACTAAGATCTTTCCTTTATATCTATAACCTTACAAACATCCATGTGCTCCTTTTTTCCATAATATTAGTAAATTGTAGTGTTTGATTAAAAAGCATTTGGTAATGAAGGTGGTTAAGTTTGGTAAGAAGGGTTTGGTATTAGTTGATTAATTTTGTTTTGACAGTCATTTTTGTCTTGGCTACATGTATTGTTATTTTTGAACAAGTGGCCTTTGTTCTTGGCACATAGATTGTAGACAATTATATTCTTGTTTGAGTGATATTAAAAAGATTACATAGTACTAAATTAGGGGATGGTTTCATGATGATTAAGGATGAGATGGAGCATGCTTATGATAGAGTCAACTAGGATTTGCTTTACTGTATGCTCGCACTATTTGGTTTTCCAGAGTAATGGTGTGTAGCTGAGAAGCCCTCCTTATAAATGGGAAGTTGTCACCGTGGATCAATGCTAGGAGTGGTCTTAGCTAGAGCTATCATTTATCGCCCTACTTATTTTTATTGTGTTTAGAGTTGCTATCTACCTTTATTCATCATGAGACGCAAGGGGGAACTATTGCAGGTATCAAACTATCGGCTAGGGGACCTGATCATTCCCACCTATTGTTTGTTGATGACCTCATGTTGTTTGGTAAAGCCACACCTACTGATACATCATGCTTGAAATTGGCACTTGATAGTTATTGTGCCTTGTTTGGTCAAAAGGTTAATTTTGAGAAATCATCCATCATCTTCAGTTGCACTACCTACAAAAGTAGAAAGACAATTCTAAATAGGAAATGAGGAATGCCAGAGGGTTAGAAGTAGCAATACTTAGGTATTCCACTTGCTTGCCAGAGGTCTACTTTATCTGAGTTTTTAGCTTTTATCTCCTCAGTTCGAGTTTGTGTCAACTCCTGGGGAGTGAGGCATTTGTCTCTTGCTAGAAAAATTATTCATCAACAGCACTCATTATTCTATATTTATATGCATTATCTCACATGTGTGTCAATCAATGCATCAACGCCATCAAGAAACTCTTTAGGAACTTTAGATTCGAGTCAAAATATTTACGTTATGTCTCATGGGAGGTGGTATGTTTATCGAAGCATAGTGGTGGCCAGGGGCCAGGGCATACAACTTTAGCTTTAGAGAAGATGTTTAGTTGCCAAACATATTACAAAATTGTTAAATAATGATTTAGTAGGAGAGCTTTAGGGCTAAATATGGGGAGGCAACCTTATCAGCTTGAGGTTAAAAGAGGTGACTCTTAGGTTTGAAAGCTTATATGTTTGGGAGATGTGGTAATCCACGACAACATGATTTGGTTGGTTTGTGATGGAAAAAGCATCTCCTTCATGAATGATCCACGACTCTCCACCACCACACTGAATATGTGGCTGACTGATCTCAACATTCAGGTGCATTATTTCCCTAATACCTTTGCTGAAACTGGTAATGCTCGTAAGTGAGACTTTGATAAAATCCTACTATTGCTGGGTGAAGAATTGTTGTCAAGGGTCTCCTCTATTTACATGTTACATAATAATGCTTTGGCCAAGTTAGTATGGGCTAAATCTAAATCAACAAAAATCGCTATTGTTGCTTTATATAAGAGACACTTTGCAATTAACGATGAACCCTTCATGGGCTATTGTGTTGGAGATGTTCTACTCACCCAAGGTTGCCGGTGTTCATTTGGCGGTTGTGTAGGAATGTCATCCCAATGCTTGCATGGTTGTTCTTGGGGATGCGAGGTTGAGGCAAACCTATAGCACATCGTGATGGAGTGTAGCATGTATTTGAAAGATAGAGAACTTCCAAGTATTGTGCTGATATTACTTCCTATGGTTGTTACATTGACTGACAAAGTTGTAATGATGGCAAGGCGGTTTGTGTAAACCAGTGTGTCAATTGACTTGTCATAGAAACCTCCCTTCTCCATTACTGCTAGCAAGGTAGGAACTAAAAGGTTCATGAGGTAATTGCTCCTCTCAAAGTTATGATAGAGTTGTTTTAAGCGTTATCAATAGAAACTGAAGCATGCATAGGACAGCTGAAGTTCACCATCCCCCTTGGGGATATGTGTCACGAGATTTTTTGGATTTCTCCTTCATTGGTTGATAGTTAATGTTGCTAGCTTGGTGTAGCAAAACAGACTTGTTGGTGCAAGTTTTCTAATTCATCAAACAGTAGGATCAGTCTTGGTGGATGGGGATCAAAAAATTCTTAAAGGGGTTGTTATTACCATAGAGTAGCATGCAACATTTTGGGGGTCTTGAAGTAGCGTTGGGATAGTGGCTATACAGGTGGGGGTACATGGCAAATGACTTGAAGGCTACGCCATGCAAGAACTGGAATTACTGTAGTTGAATGGAATGCAACCATCATTAAGGAAGACCATCTCATAGATGAATATTCTACATTATGCAAATCATTCCCATTTTATAAAACTCTAGAAGATTTTGTTTGGGAAAGGGAATGCCCCTACCTACGGAGTTTTGTACTATCCTAGAACAAAATAATTGTTGATGTATTATTGTACTAGATTTACATATTAATATATAACAGACCTTGGTCACATTTTTAAAAGGAAAAAGTTTGAACTTCTCTTGATAGAGCTGTTTTGCTTTTGTGGTATTTAAGTAGGATTTAGATTCTTTTTTTTTTTTTGATAATAGGATTTGGATTCTCGACATCTCTTTATTTGTTCCTAAAATTAGTAATTTGCATCATACATATTAGTTTCTTAATTATGGTACTAGTCATGGTAAATCTATTCTTGTTTTTTTGCATCATATAGTGCTTTCCTTAGTTCTCTAGGTCTGTAGTTCTTGGCTATTTCTCATTGAAGTTTGGAAAATATATTTTTTTTTAAGATTATAAATATCGAGTCTACAACCTATCTCATTCTGATGATGGGGTATTAGATTGTTGTTTGATATTCTAAAATCAATAGCCCCTTCAAACGAAATATGGAATCCATATTTTGATGAAAAGTTGAGCGTCCATCATATTCTGGGAAAGTAAGTACTATACTTATAGGAGAGAGATTATTCTATATTTTATTTTTGATGGGATTTTTAGGAGCTGTGAATGTCTTCTTCTATGCAGGATGGAGTGAAAGACATGGTTATAACTTGGATTAGGGGACAGAACAATTTTAACTATTGCTCATTAAATTATACTAAAACAAAGATCTATGTCTCTTCTCTCTGCAAACATGTGGTGCAGGAATTCAGAATGGGAGCATGGATGAGTGTGTTGTATAAGTAACGATGTTCATGAAGAATTGATCAAAACAGAAATAGAGATGGATTTCCATCTTTTGTGCCATAGTTGTTTTTGCAGTCCAAAGAATAGATAACCTCTGGCATTAAGATGGGGATAAAAACATTTTTAGCTATTGCTCATTAAAATATACTAAGGAAAAGTTCGATGTTTGAAACATAAGGTGCAAGATCTAATATGGGAGTAGGGATGAGAAAAAGTTGTATAAGTAACGATGTTCATGAAGGATTGATCAAACTAAATGTAGAGATGGATTTTCATCTTCTGCACAGTAGTTATTTTTGCAGTTTGAATAATAAATAACTTTTGGTAATAAGATGGTTGCTAAAGTTAGGCTACTTTTTCTCCCTGTTTGTGTGGATTCACATTTGTACTTATTTTGGAAAGAGTAAGTATGGAGAACAGAGTTGGATCATGTCAAGCATGGTAATTTCCTTCTTATGGACCTTCTAACATGAACAACTTGAGTACATTAATTTATGTGATATTCCATTCCATAGAACTACGACACGAGCATGCCAGGGTGCAATTCTAATATTTAAGTTTAGCTTTAGAAATTAGGTAAGCTTCCGAAAGGAGACGAACATGGAGAACTGCAAGAGGTGTTGCTTTTTCATCATAAATAAATTATTACCTATTAAATCACATCTTCTACCATCTTTTCAGAAAATCTTTTAGATTCCCTTTCTTTTTGTTTTCCTTTAGGTGGATTAGGCATACTAGTACCTAGCTATAAGGAAGTACGGTCACTTCTACACATCCCATCGTTCCCATGTTGTGTTCTCATGGCCTCATGTTGCTTTCGTACTTCTTAGGTACTTCTATGACTTTGAGAAAATGTATTCTAAATTTGCATAATCACATAAAAATATTTTATATTATTTAGCATATCTTGATGTGGTTGTGTTTTGTAATCTCGGAAGTTGTGTTAGGATGTCGTGACGTATCTCCATATCTCTGTATTGTGTTTATGCTTCCTAGAGCTAGCTGATATGCACCTTCCATGAATTTGCATGCACCTTCCATGAATTTGCATGCACCTTCCATGAATTTGCATGCACCTTGGCTTTTTCTCATAGAAGAAATTGTCATTAATGATCTCAAAACTGTTGCTAGTAGTTTTTTGCATTTTCATTTTAGATTGGTTAAATGCAGAAAAGTTCCTTGAATTTTTAATTCATGAGTCATGTACATGAAATTTCTGCTTTAGCTTGCCTTTATTGTGCTTGACTCGAACTTTCTTGCCACACTTACTAATAAGAGGCACTTCGCAATTAAAGAAGAACCCTTCATGGGGTATTGTGTTGGAGATGCTCTACTCACCCAAGATTGCTGGTGTTCGTTTGGTGATTGTGTAGGAATGTCATCCCAATGCTTCCATGGTTGCACAAAAGAAGACTGACTCTATCATCTTTGTGTTCTTGGGGCTATGGGGTTGAGGAAAACCTATAGCACATTATGATGGAGTGCAACATGTATTTGTATGATAGGGAACTTTCAAGTCTTGTATTGGCATTACTCCTTATGCTACATTGATTGACAAAGTTGTGATGATGGCAAGGCAGTGTGCACAAACAAGCATGATAATCGACTTGTCGTACAAGCTACCCTTTTCCATTACTGCTAGCAAGGTAGAAACTAGAAGGTTCATGAGGTAGTTGCTCCTGTTAAAGTTATAATAGAGTTGTTTTGAATGTAATCAATAGAAACTGAAAGCATTCACAGGATGGCTGAAATTCACCTTGGGGATATGTGTCACGAGATTTGTTGGATCCCCCTATTGGTTGGAAGTTAATGTTACTAGCTTAGTGTAGTAAAACAAACTATTTTTTAATTCAGCAAATAGTAGGATCAGTTGTGGTGGATGGGGACCGAAAAATTCTAAAAGGGGTTGTTATTACCATGGAGGAGAATGCAACATTTTGGGGTCTTAAGGCAGCAATAGTCAATGGTTGTACAGATGGAGGTACGTGGCATATGGCTTGAAGGCGACGCCATGCAAGAACTGGAATTACTGTGGCTGAATGGAATGCAAACAGGGAATTGCTTTCACTAAGGAGGACCATCTTGTAGATGAATGTTCTACATTATGTGAATCATTTCCATTTTATAAAATTCTAGAAGATCTTGTTTGGGAAAGGGAATGCCCCCTATCTAAGGAGTTTTGTACTATCGTAGAACAATATAATTGTTGATGTATTATTGTACTAGATTTTCATATTAATATATAACACAGCTAGGGTACATTTTCAAAAAGGAAAATGTATGAACTGTCCTTGATAGAACTGTTTTGCGTTTGTGGTATTTAAATATGATTTAGATTCTTGACATCTCTTTATTTGTTTCTAAAATTAATAGTTTGCGTAATATTAGTTTTTCTATTTTGGTACTAGTCATGGTCAGTTATTCTTCCTTATGTGTCATATAATGCTTTCGTTAGTTCTCCAAGTTTGTAGTTCTTGGCTATTTCTCATTAAAGTTTGAAAAATAGTTTAATCTTTGTCATGTTAATGATAAGGTATTTGATTTTTGCGTGATATTCTGAAATCAATAGCTCCTTCAAACGATATATGGAATCCATATTTTGATGAAAACTTGAGCGTCCATCACATTCTAGGAAAATAAGTACTATACTTGTAGAAGAGACATTGTTCTACATTTTATGTTCGGTCAGATTTCTAGGAGCTGATGAAGGTCTTCTTCTATGCAGGATGGAGTGGGAGATATTGTTGCAATTTGGATTAGGGGACAAAAACATTTTAGCTATTGCTTATGAAATTATACTAAAACAAAGTTCCCTGTCTTGTATCTGCGAACATTTGGTGCAGGAATTCAGAATGGGAGCATGGATCAGTGAAAGTTGTATAAGTAATGATGTTCATGAAGAACTGTTAAAAAAAAAGATGGATTTCCATTTTCTGCACCATAATTGTTTTTGCGATCCAAAGAACAGATAACCTCTGGCATTAAGATGGGGACAAATATTTTTGGCTATTACTCATCAAAGTATACTAAAGCAAAGTTCAATCTCTTTTGTCTCTGAAAACATATGGTGCAAGAATTCAGTTGGGAGCATAGATGGGAGAAAATTGTATAAGTAACGATGTTCATGAAGGACTGATCAAATCAAAAATAGAGATGGATTTTTCATCTTCTGCACAATAGTTATTTTTGCAGTTCGAATAACATAACTTCTGACAATAAAATGGTTGCGAAAGTTAAGCTACCTTTTCTCCCTGTTTGTGTGGATTCACATATGTAATTATTATGGAAAGAATATTGTATGGAGATCAGAGTTGGATCATGCCAAGCGTGATAATTTTCTTCTCATGGACCTTCAAGCACGAACAACTTGAGTACTTTGATTTATGTGCTATTCGATTCAACAGATCTATGACACAAGCATACCAGGGTGCAATCCTAATATCTAAGTTTAGATTTAGAATACAGGTAAGCTTCTGAAAGGAGACAAACATAGAGAAGTGCGGGAGGTGTTACTTTTTTATCATAAATAAATTGTTGTTACTATATAAATCATGTTTTCAACCATCTTTTCAAATAGGATCTCAGATTCTTTTTCTTTTTTATTTACCTTTTGGTGGATTAGGCACACTTGTACCTAGCTGTGAGAAAGTTTGGACACTTCTATGTATCCTATCGTGCTTGTATTGTGTCCTTATGGCCCTGTGTCGCCTTCGTCATTCCTAGGTGCTTTTATAGTATTGAGAAAAAGTGTAGTACATTTGCAGAATCACGTAGAAATATCTTATATTATTTTGTATCTTATCGTATTTGTGTCCTGTAATTTGAAAGTAGTGCTAGAGTGTCATGTCGCATCTCCATATTTCGGTGTCGTGTTCATGCTTCCTAGAGCTAGCTGATATGTACCTTTCATGATTCTACATGCACCTTGGCTTTTTCTCATGGAAGAAAATGTCATTAAGAATCTCAAAATCGTTGCTAGTAGTTTTTGAATTTTCATTTTAGATTGGTTAAATGCAAAAATGTTCTTTGATTTTTTGGTTCATGAGTCATATACATGCAATATTTGCTTTAATGTGCCGTTATTGTGTTTGACTCGGACTTTCTTGCCACACCTACTGACACTTTGCAATTAACGATGAGCCCTTTATGGGCTACTGTGTTGAAGATGTTCTACTCACCCAAGATTGCTTGTGTTCATTTGGCAGTTGAGGTGGGCATTGGTTGAGTTGGGTTTGGCTCGGGTCGGGTGATTGGGCTCGATTCAAGAATTGAGTTTGGTCGGGTTGGGCCTAAATCGATGGCCAGATCAATAGATTGTGTCCAAGCCGAACATTGAATCGGGTCGAGTCGAGGCAGCCTAGGAGACATTAATTGCCATAAGTTTTATTATTAGCTTAATTTTTCAATTTCTATACTAAAATCATTTTATAGCATAAATATTATTTGTATTTTACATAGTCTACATCATATTAAATAATTGATAATATTGGGTTTAATTTCTAGGAGAATTCTCAATTACTAATATGATGGAAGGTTACATGTATATTTTTCAAATGCAAATTTTTTTTACTTATTATGTAATTTATACTTGTAAATAATCGCGTAGAAATAAATCTAAATATCTAAAACTAAATATTTTAGCAAAATAGATCTAAAGTAAACAAAAAGCAGCATATATTAGAATTAATAACAATAAAGAATTTGAATATGAAAAAACTAAAATGACATGAAATGTAATTGATAAAAATAAACATTAATGAAAAAATATTGTTATGTTCGAGTTGGGTCATTTCGGGTTGGTTTTGTTATGTCCAAACCAGGTCCGGAATCTAATCGAGTCAGGTCAGGTCGGGTCAAAATAAAAGTTTGGGCTTCAACGTATTTCTGAGGTCCTTATATTTTTGGGTCAGGTCGGATTAGGTCGAGCGGGTCTCCATGCTCGTCTCACCTCTATTTGGTAGTTGTGTAGGAGTGTCATCCCAACACTTGCATGGTTGCACAAAAGAAAGTTGATGCCATCTTCTTTGTGTTCTTGGGGCTAAGGTGTTGAGGAAAACTTATAGCACATTATGATGGAGTACAATATGTATTTGAAAGATAGAGAACTTCCAAGTCTTTTGCTGACATTACTCCCTATGGTTGCTATATTGACTAACAAAGTTGTGATGATGGCAAGGCGGTTTGTGCAAATAAGCGTGATAATTGACTCGTAACTACCCTTCTCCATTACTTCTAGCAAGGTAGAACTAGAAGGTTCATAAGATAATTGCTCCTCCGAAAGTTATAATAGTGTTGTTTTGAGCGAAATCAATAGAAACCGGAAGCATACATAGGACAATTGAAATTCACCCTCCTTCTTGGGGATATGTGACAGAAGGGGGCCCTACTGATTGAAAGTTAATGTTGCTAGCTTTGTGTAGCAAAACAGATTATTTTCGATAAACATTAAGATCAGTCATGGTGGATGGGGACTGAAAAATTCTAAAAGGAGTTGTATTTATCATAAAGGAGCATACAACATTTTGGGGTCTTAAAGCAACAGTGGGCCAGTGGATGCCATGTACCTTAAAGGCGACGCAATGCAAAAACTGGAATTACTGTGGCTGAATGGAATGCAACCAGGGAATTGCTTTCACTGAGGAGGACCATCTCATTGATAGATGTGCTACATTACTTGAATCATTCTCATGTTGTGAACTCTAGAAGATTTTGTTTGGGAAAGGGAATGCCCTTTACCTAAGGAGTTTTACACTATCCTAGAACAAAATAATTATTGATGTATTATTGTACTAGATTTACATATTAATGTATAACAGACCTATGTCACATTTTCAAAAAACAAAAATGTTTGAACTGTCCTTGACAGAATTGTTTTGCTTTTTGGTATTTAAGTAGGATTTGGATTCTTGTTCTCTTTATTTGTTCCTAAAATTAATAGTTTGCGTCAAAAATGTTTCTTTATTTGGGTACTGATCATGGTAAATCTATTCTTCCTTTTGCATCATATAGTGCTTTCTTTAGTTCTCTAGGTTTATAGTTCTTGGTTATTTCTCGTTGAAGTTTTGAAAATAATTTTCTTGTAAAGACTATAGATATCAAGTCCACAACCTATCTCATGTTGATGGTAGGGTATTAGATTGTTGCCTGATATTCTAAAATCAATAGCTCCTTCAAACAATATATGGAATCCATATTTTGATGAAAATTTGAGCATCCACATTCTATGAAAATAAGTACTATACTTGTAGGAGAGGCATTGTTCTACATTTTAGTCTTGGTAGGATTTCTAGGAGCTGATGGTCTTCTTCCTATGCAGGATGGAGTGGGAGATATGGTTGCAATTTGGATTAGGGGACAAAAACATTTTATCTATTGCTCATCAAATTATACTAAAACAAAGTTCCATGTCTCTTGCCTCTGTGAACATATGGTGCAGGAATTCACAATGGGAGCATGAATGTGTGAAAATTGTATAAGTAATGATGTTCATGAAGAATGGATCAAAACAAAAACAGAGATGGATTTTCATCTTCTGCACCATAGTTGTTGTTGCAATCCAAAGAACGGATAACCTTTGGCATTAAGATTGGGATAAAAACATTTTTAGATATTGCTCATCAAAATATACTAAAGTAAAGTTCAATATTTTTGTCTCAAAAAACATAAGGTGCAAAAGTTCATATGGGAGCATGGATGAGAGAAAGTTGTATAAGTAACGATATTCATGAAGGACTTATCAAACCAAAAATAGAGGTGGATTTTCATTTTCTGTGTAATAGTTGTTTTTGCAGTTTGATTAACAGATAACCTCTGACAATAAGATGGCTGCTAAAGTTAAGCTCCTTGCTTGTGTGGACTCATATTTGTACTTATTTTGGAAAGAATATAGTATGGAGAACAAAGTTGGATCATGTTGAACGTGATTATTCCCTTCTCATGGACCTTCAAGCAGAGCAACTTTAGTACATTGATGTATGTGCTTTTCCATTCCACAGAGCTACGATGCGAGCATACCAATCCTAATATCTAAGTTTAGCATTAGAAATTAGGTAAGCTTTCGAAAGGAGACAAACATGGAGAAGTGCAAGAGGTGTTTCTTTTTTATTATAAGTAAATTTTTGTTACCTATTAAATCAGGTCTTCCACCATCTCTTTAGGTAGGCTGTCAGATTCCCTTTCTTTTTATTTTCCTTTTGGTTGATTAGGCATACTAGTATCTAGCTATAAAGAAGTATGGGCATTTTTATACATCCCTTCGTGCTCATGTTGTGTCATTATGACCCCGTGTTGCCTCCATCCTTCCTAGGTATTTTTATAGTATTGAGAAAAAGTACAGTAAATTTGCATAATTATATAAAAATATTTTATATTATTTGGTGTATCTTGTCGTGTTTGTGTCCTATAATCTAGAAAATTGTGTTAGGGTGTCATGTCGTGTTGTATCTCCATGCTTCTGTGTTGTGTTTATGCTTGCTAGAGCTAGCTGATACGCACCCACCTTCCATGAATTTGCATGCACTTTGGCTTTTTCTCATGGAAGAAAATGTGTCATTAATAATCTCAAAACTGTTGCTAGTAGTTTTTTGAGTTTTCATTTTAGGTTGGTTAAAGGCAGAAATTTCCTTGATTTTTCAATTCACGAGTCATGTACATGCAATGTGTCCTTTAGCTTGCCTTTATTGTGCTTGACTAGGACTCCCTTGGCACATGTAACAGATTACCTGTTTTTGATTTTTTTTTTTTTTTGAAAATTGACCGATGGCCTGTTGGTCATAATATGTAGTCCAAGATCAAAAGTCAAGTGTAGATTTGTGCTCTATATTTTTCTTCTGATGTTATTCATGCGCTATGCAGTATCTTTCTTATTTGCCTATGAACGGTTAGTTTTCCATTCTCACTAAATTCGTTTCTACAGAGCAGTCCTGTTTATTGTACAAAAAGAAGAGAAGAGAAACTATTTGCGGGGAACATTGATTGCCAAAATTCTGTTTTTAATGGCTGAACAAGCAAGGAAACGGACATCCAAATGGGATGTTGCTGCAGAACCTAATGTACTGACTAAAAGCAGGCATGAGGATGCTCTGCCTACAAAGGTGGATGAATTCCCTATGGAACCCACAAAGAGGGAACCCAGGAATCTTGATTGCAATGAGATTTCAGTGTTGGACGAGAATACAACTTGGGATTCCGCAAATCCTGATTCTAATGAGATTTCAATGTTGGATAAGAACAAAACTGTCCATTCGTTGGAATTGGATAGCTTTGAGATAGATGGATCGTCTCAACTCTCTGAACGGATCAAACTCAATGTTACTGTGCCTTCAGATAAGAACTTATGGGAAATGCCTCAGCTTTCCAAAAAATTTAATCAAGAAAGTGATTGGGATCAATGGGATGACTGTTCGAAGAATCAAAGTTGGGACCAACTGTCTCAAGGACGAATGTCTGCAGTTGGGTATGACTATAAAACTACTCAGGGCACTTCTGATGTATCTCCTAGTCCCAATGAAAGGAGGAAATGGGGTCACAAAGCCTCCCCAACTGGGGACTTGAACGGCTTTAGCAGGTCTGGCAGGTAATTTGTCTTAAGGAATTCATAAGAATGATGCTAATTATCTACTTATGGAAATGCACTCTTTTATGGCTTTTGAAACATAATGATGCCAAACACTGATTATTCAATCATTTTGCACATGCATGTATGATTCTGTAACCTGCCCGAAGGTGTGTTGGTCACTGATAGTTTCTTTGCCTTTATGTCGTCACATATGCATGGTCATGCACATAGTGACTTGCACATATGCACCGTGTGTAATGCTTTCCACAGCCATTTATGGATGTCTTTGGCACTTGTATACGACATATTTTATTCTATTTGCTACTTGTTTATGTGTGAAAAATGAGACTTTTCTGTGGGTTCTCTTACTGATTGTTCATAAAGATACTATCAAATCTCAAAATGTGGAGGAGATAAAATTAGATTATCACCATAAGGTGATCGGAGTAGGTTAGGGCCGTTATGCTGGATTATTATTTAGTTTGTGCACCCATAGGGACAGGTTTTGATGAAGCAAGTTAAGTTGCTTGATCTTAATTAAAGGCACTGAGTGCCAATCAAAATAATCTCATTATTGTACGTCATATGGATTTAAATTTATGCTTCAACGTTCACTGTGTCCCACATAGAAGGGGCCTTGTGCTCTAGGCAAGTCCCATGCTATATATTGTGTTAAGCATCTATTGTTTGCTGAATATAAGCTGGGAAGCAAATACCTAAATGGTATTATGTGTGTGCTAGAAGCATTATTAGTTAATTTTTTAATTTTTTCTTTTAATTTATTTTTAAGAGTGATATGTTACACTCACGTATCATAGCTGGTTCTTGAGGCATTTTACTTTATTAATTATGGTTTAGTATATCCAGTCATTACCTTTCAATAGCCAGATTTGGATGGATGTTATATTGATGTTCTGCATAGTCTCAGAACTGATCCCATTGTACACTACTGCAAACCTTTTGATTTCTTTATTCTTCCAGAAAATTATTTGGACACGTGTACACTTACATTGAAGTTTGGTACAAGTTTTTTCTCTGTAATTTGTATTCATCACACATGTGGCTAGAACAGCGCACAGCAACAACTTAATTTACTTGTAGAGCTAGAGGTCAAACAGGCACTTGGAAGAAGAGGAAAGTTTTGAGTTTGTTAAACACCTATTACCATCAGCTAATTCCACCTACAGAAAAAAAATGGAGAGTTCTCATTCATAATCGTAATAGTTGCTGTATATTTTCTTCATCTGTCTAATTTATGCATTCTCAACGACTCGCCTTCATGTAAGTGACATTTGATGAAATGTGTTCAAATTTGATACTTAACTTTTTTCATAGGAAAAGAAGCCGAAGCTGGAGCCGGAGCCGGAGCCGGAGCCGGAGCCGGAGCCGGAGCCGAAGCCTTTCATATGACTCGAGGTTGGAATCTGTGAGACTGGTAGATTGTGTTTTCCAAACTCTATATAAGAACATTGGATGACTGACAATATTGAAAAATAACATTATGCTTTTTTGGGTGGAAATGTTGATTCTCTTATGGCTCAAAATAAATGTTGTTAGTTAGGTAAGAAGTGTAGATGATTGGGTAGTTGAGGCAGAGATCATGATTTAAATGATTGCACATTACTTGTTTCTTGGGTAACACGAGAGTTCATGAGGGTAGGGTTGGTTTTGCGGCTGTGTATTCTAAATTATTTCATATAGCCCATCAAAAATAAATAAATAAATCATTTCATATAGGTCACAGAATTAATCTACTTTTCGTAATTTAAACTATAGGTGTCTATCTTCCTTCCATAAACCTGTCCATTTCTTTACTAAAAAACACCAAAAACACCCCTTGTGTTGAGTGAGGATGGTAACAATTTAAACTGGTACAATTAAATAAATTGGAAAGCTCAGTGATCTACTACATGCAGCAATCAAAAAATGTGGGTAATTGTGAAAAAGTTTCTATATCTTGAGGTCTTGAGAGTAATGAACATTTAGTTTATTTTTATGGGAGTGGGTGGTTGGTTTGCTTGAATTTGAATCTCTTTTTACAGTTTCTAATATGTTTCATGCATAGTTGCAGTAGGAGTAGAAGTTGGAGCAGGAGCCCTCCCTATGCCGCTAAGCAGCGGGTTGAGAGGTGGGGAGACAAAGGTAGAATGAAAGGGAGAGCTGCTCCATGTCGAGATTTCTCAGCTGGTAGGTGTCGTAGAGGCAGTGAATGCAGGTACCTTCATGAGAGTAGCAATCGGAGGCAGATTGATAGGGTCGGCCCTGCAAATGAAAGGGAATGTAGACTTGAGAGAGGAAGGTACCTGGGTTATGGAAGCAAGGATAGTTTTCCAGATTCACATGACAAGATGAACTATTCTAGAGAAAATCTTCCACGAAGGCGTGAAGGCCATTATGATGATGTTTGGGACAACAATGAAGATCAACGAAGCTACAAGTTTAGTGAAAGGTGCTATGATTTCACTAGAGGCAGATGTCATAGAGGGGCATCGTGCCGATATGCTCATGATGCTTCATCCTCCGATGGTGTCTGGAGTGGAAAAGACGACTTACGAGGAAAGGATGGAAATGCACCTTCAGGTCAGAGGTTGGAGCCTCAGAGGTTTAGTGTTGTCCCCTGCAAGTTTTTTTTAGAAGGTCGTTGCCGCCGTGGTGAAGAATGCAAGTTTTCTCATCAGGTTGGGTCAGCGAGTAATTCTATTGCTGGATCACATGATGATAGCCAGCATAATGATGCTGCGTCACACAGATGTGAGAATGAATTGAGAGTCACTATTGATGGCAAACATTTTGGAAGCAAAACCAAGTCTTTTAGCCTTGGTCTTGAAAAAGAAGGGCATCAAACCCATAATCAGGAGGATCACAAAGAAGCTGTGCCCTCTGCACTGCAGATCAACAATCTGGAATCTTCGGCAGGACCTATTTCCCAGGTTAATGCTGAAGACACTTGTAACAGGAAACTGCAGGTTGAGCTGGGCTTCGCAAATAAAGATCTTCAAAAAAGTAATATTGTTAGCGAGAATGTTGGGCAAAGGCAAGAAACGGGTCCTCACATTATACATGTACAAAAGTTTGCTCCGAATCCTCCTTTTCAGCAGTTTGGCCCTCGAGCCCATTCTGATGGGCAGACTCAGTTTTCTGCTCATTATCTTGATACCAGCATGCAGAACACAGCTTCCCATTTTCCTCATTCTGGGCCAAATCCACAGAACTCAGAATACAGAAGGAAGGTTCAACATACTTATGATCTTAATCTGCAAATTCAGCCTGATCTACAACCACCTCTTAATGCACAGAGCCAGCAAGGTTCCAATCCTGGTAGTCAATTTCATCAGAAGATTCTCTCTCAAAGTGGTCTTGGCCAACAAGACATCAGTGTTACAGGGGGTGACGGTCAGAAGCTACTTCCATCAATTCAGCCTCCTGGCCCTCCTCCAAATCGTGAGAGCTTAGACTTGGATGGTAAAATGGATCATACATGTTCTCCGAATAATGTAAGCTTGATGCAACCTGTGCTGCATGTGCGAGAAGATTCAGATGTGAAAACCCCATTATTCAATTCTGACAATTCCATTTCTCATAAGTTAGTGACCAGTGAGCAGGCTGCAAAAATAACGGATCTTTCGGCATCATTGGCACATTTCTTCGGCGCTGCTGCACTGAACTCGCAAGCTGCAACTCCTATAACGGTACCTCAAACTTTTCCCTCTCTCCCGACTAACTCAACACCACCACCAACTAATATCGAAGATTCCGAAGCCAATATTAATCATTTGGCCGCAACAGCTCCTACTGGTCTTGATGATAAACCTCATCTTGGAAATCGTGAGATGGGGCAGATTCTTCAGGGTGGAGATGCTTTGAAAAATAAAGAGCTTCCCGCAGAGATACAGTATGGCATGGAAGTCCAGAGGGATGGAGACAGCCAAAAAATGAAAGAAGCCAAAGGGGTGAAGATGTTCAAGTGTGCCCTTGTAGAGTTTGTGAAGGATTTGCTTAAGCCTACGTGGAAGGAAGGTCAACTGAGTAAAGAAGCTCACAAGACGATTGTGAAGAAGGTAGCTGACAAAGTGACTGGTGCTTTGCAGGGCTCTAATCTGCCTCAGACGCAAGAGAAGATTGATCTTTATCTTTCGAACTCAAAGTCGAAGCTCAGCAAGCTTGTGCAGGTTCGCATTCTCCACTTCACATCTGATTCATTTGGGTTGGATTTTGGGTGTCCTGTTGGTTATTAATTTTCTGATTAATGGCACCTACTGTATTAACCCTTGTTCAAGAAACTTTTTTTAATTAACTTTTTCACTCGAGAATGGCGAAAGAATCAATTCTCTATCCTTTCAAATACGCAGGTAAATAATGTTATTTTTTAGCAGTCTTTTCTTTATATAAAGTATACTTTTAGCTTGAGGATGTGCAAACTATAATTACCCAATACTGTATTTTATTACTTCATCTCTGTACTAATTTTGGCTAGAAATTCTATTTCGTTTCTATCCAAACTCGGTTCAAATTTTAGGGTTAAATTCTGCCATAAAAACATTTTCTTTTGGACCGTCAGCTTTTTGATTGAGCGGCAGTTCCAAAGGGAATTCATACGGTTCTGATCTCACCCAAAGAAATAATTTTTTCTTGGATCATGACAGACATGTCTCTAATCTTTACCTTAAATCTTACATAAGGTCGCACAGTCTGTTTTTATCATAATATTTTACCCCCTTTTTTTTTTCTGTATTGCCACTGGGCATCATTGAAGTTTAAGAATGAAGCTTGTTATGTTTGTTTAGCCTGGTTAACTTTAATCAAGTTAAAGTTAAATTTATATAATATTTATTTTTGAATGTATTTTTTTGAAATTTTTGCATGATGTGAAAAATAGTTATTATATTGGGTCGTGTATATGGTGAAATTTGTGAGTTTTGGGATATAGTTATTATTTTTCGCTCTTTTTGAGGAGGATTAACTTTGGTGCTCTTCTTTACAGGCTTATGTGGAGAGGTATGCTAAGAGTTGAGCAAAGACTCTAGAAATGATTCTCTTTTCCTTTAAATGAACAGTCTCCTTTAAAGAAGCCAACTACTACACCGTGTTGTTATGAATGGTTCACAAGGTGATTAATCTTGCATACACTGTCTTTTTTATAAATTTTGAGAATCTTAGTTGAGAGTTATATTCCATTAAACGTAATCATAATATTAGATATCTAAATGCTCCCCCCCCTCCCCCCCACCGCATAGATATTCTGGTCTTAGTCTTGAGAAATTATTGGGTTCGAATCGCATATTCACATGCCAACATGGATATTTGAAATTCAATCACATGCGACCCCGTGCGTAGGCGGGGGCCCACGCACATTGGAAAGGCAGAACGCTGTTTTCCTGTCGTTCCAGTATGTAGTAGGTCATTTCTACTCGTAAAGGCTTTGTATTACATAAAAGTAATTTTATGGCTACTTAAAGGTTATAAAATTCTTTTATCTGACTACAGTATTCTCTCCGAAGTAAAAAGTATTGACACAACCATAATACTACATAATCACAAAAATGCCCTTTGATAATACTCGATTTTTTAGTATTATATAATAAAAAAATGGATCTAAGTATTTTAAAAGTGCTCTTATGTATTGCTATATATTAGAAATGATTTGTCACGTAGAGAAATGACAGAAAATAAATCTGAAAATAAAATCGTTCACCTTTTTATCGTGCGTGTGGGCGCCATGTGATTAGGCACTGAATATTTACGCTGCCACGAACTCGAGAATTTTTTGTAATTTGATTATTGTGTTTTCATACAATTATGCTTCTATATTAAAATAATGTTCGAATTAAAAAAAAAAGAAAAAAAAGAAAATAATATTCCGCTTTATTAACTTTCTTGGTGGAAGAACAAGATTTTTCTTTTTTGTTTTTGGCATCAAATGTTGGTTGTAATTTTAATTCTACTTCCTATAACTCAAATTTTTTTTATGTCCAATGAATATTGAAAATGTTGTTTCTGTTTTGAATCTCTTAATTTTTCATCAAGTGATACTCATTGGTAATGGCCTCAGAACGCACTAATTTTCATCTTTAACCTGTCATTTATTATTTTTTTATTTATTTCAAGTCCTACCAACTTTAACTATAATACTAAAATAATAATTTTATTTCATATTTTATATAAATTTAAATATTTAAAATTAAATATTGTGCTAATTATAGAGGAATTAAATTAATGAGTCTTACTTTAAAATTTTGGGAGAGGGTGATCGAACAAAGGTTACATCATAATACTAAAGTATCTGAGAATCAGTTTGATTTCATGTCAGGTAGATCTAATATAAAAGTCATTTATTTATTAAGAAATTTAATGGAGAAATTTAAGGAGAGAAAGAAAAATTTACATTTGGTTTTTATTAATTTGAAAAAAACTTATGATAAAGTCTCAAGAGAAGTACTTTGAAGAGTTTTAGAAAAAAAAAATTTGCACTGTTTATATTCAAATTATTAAAAATATGTATAAAGGAGCTATTTTTACATAATTTTTTTTAGAAATTTTAGTTTTGATTGGACAACTTTTAAGTTTTTTTAGGATAGATTACATTATTATTTTGTCTATATGACAATAAGAATTGTAGTTGGATTGAAAATTTTGAATTATTTATTGAAAATATGTAGTATTATTCAGGGTTTTCAGAACCGGACCGGACCGGCCGATTCGACCGGTTCAACTTGGAACCGGCCCAAGGTCCAGTCTGGTTCAATATTAGAACTGAAATTAAGTAAAAATCGGGTTGAACCGGTAAAAATCGATCCAACCGTCAAACCGGACAAACTGGAATTATTATTTGAGTTTTTTATTTTATTTTTATACATTAATATTTGAGCATTAATATTTTAATATTGATGCTATATTTTGAATAATAATTATTTTATATAATGGATGTTTAGCTAATTTATTATTTTTTTATCATGAATTTATTTTGAATTGTTATAAAAGAGACAAAGTATTTTGAATGACAAATTGACAAGAAAAATAATTATATTCGTTTTGTTTTGTAATTTTTAATTTTTTATACATTTCTTATAGTAGTAAATGTTTTAAATTAATTGTACTATTTTTTTTAAAATATTTTTTTATTATATTTTAAAAATTAATCTCACATTTAAAAAATTTATATTTAATTATGATGTAATTATTAAGTCTGATAAAATCATGGACCAGTCGATTGATTGGTTTGATTTTCGGTCCGGTTCTGAAAATCTTGATATTATTCTATTAATAGATAGAAAAAGGGGCTGATTTTAGAGGAGGAGCATTTATGAAGGCTGTAATAATTATGAAGGAGATAAAGGTGAGGAGGTAGGTGGAGAAATGGCTTCTCCTTATTAAGGAGGATTTAGGGGTATGTTTTGAGCCTTGAGAAGAGCCAGAGGAAGGAATTGCGAGTGGCATATTCATAATTGTAAAAATATTTGGTATAAGCATATAATTATTTTATATAATATATAGGGGTAATTTTAATTAGGCTTCTGACGTTTACTTGAATTGTCACGCAGATTTATAATTTTGAAAATATATCAGACAGATCCTCAAAATTTACTGTATAAATCATTATAGTTCTTCTGTGACCGTATCCGTTAAATACTAAAAAGTACTTTTTTTTCATATTTTCGATCTCCGGCTGCCCACCGTGCCGACATTTGCGTGCGCCGCGGCGTGCGGACGCCGGCACGTGGGTCGGCTGCGCGTCCGAGGACCAGTTGGGGTACAATTGTAATTTCATATTAAAAAAATTTTATGATTTCTTAATTAAAATTTTAATTTAACGGAATATATTTAATTGGACTTTATTGGAAGTTTTTTATAAATATTAAGGACCACAAAGACCTATATAATAATTTTTGGGGAACTGTCTGGCATGTTTTTAAAATTGTGGACCTGCGTAGCAAGCAGAGTAAACCTCAGGGGCCTAAATTGAATTATCCCTAATACTTAATACACTATAAAAAGTATATATATGTACCGTATAAGAGTTTAACTGTAGTAGTATATTAAATAATATTTATTAAAATTTAACTTAATACACTATAAAAATTTTGTTTAAATTTAGATAAGTAAAAAAAAAAATATTTTATAGATTTAATAAGAATAAAATTAAATATTAAAAAAATTAATTCTAATATTTTTATTTATATTAAATATAAAATAAAATTAATTTTTATAATTAAAATCTATATTAAAAAAAAAACGCAAAGCTGAGATGCGTTTCAGCAAAAGATTTTAATGAGCATGAGCTAGTTTCATAATTTCCCAAACAAAGCCAAAAAATTGACCTTCTGGAACAGAAAAAAAATCTTGAAGGACCTATTTATAAAATAGCCTTGGATATGCGGTTTCAACAAAGATTTTATTGAGCATGAGCTAGTTTCATAATTTCCCAAACGAAGCCAAAAAATTGACCTTCTGGAACTGAAAAGAATCTTGAAGGACCTATTTATAAAACAGCCTTGGAGATGCGGGGAATCGAACCCCGTGCCTCTCGCATGCGAAGCGAGCGCTCTACCATATGAGCTACATCCCCAGCTGCTGCAGTCTCTGCACTATATCATTTATGAACTATACATATATGAAGAAAATTTTTTTAATATGTAATATATATGTATGTAATATATATATATATATGTACATATATGTTCATAATAAGTTAAAGAGCCAAACATTTAAATTAACATAAAAATTTTAAAATTGAATAACAAATTTAGTCCACCTAACATGTATGAAGAAAACTTTTTAATATGTAATATATATATGTATATATATATATGTAATATATATGTAATATATATATATATATGTACATATATGTTCATAATAAGTTAGAGAGCCAAACATTTAAATTAACATAAAAATTTTAAAATTGAATAACAAATTTAATCCACCTAGTTTGTCCTCACATCTAACTTGTTTTAATTTTTATTTAAAAATAGCAACTATTGTTTTAATTTTTTTATCAAAAACAAACTTTTTTTTTAATTTACCCTAATTTGTACTTTTTCCGATATGTTTAACTAGATTTACATTTAAACAATGTATATAAAAATAATATTATAATTATATACAGAAGATTTAAAAATAAATTTATAATATATTACTTTATTATTCTTTAATATGTATAATAAATATTTTATTAGAAATATATTTTATAATTAGGCTTAATTAAACTCAAATAATTAACTTGAAATTAAAAATTTTTAATAAGCTTGAATTAAACTTGACTTATAATTGAGAATTTTAATTTCAAATTGGGCTCAACTTGCTCAAAATTAACTCAAAATCGCCACTAACAAAAAAGAAAGAGAAAAAAAATAATAACAGAATTATTACTGGGAATAAGTAATAACGTGCAAGACAGATGATAATTTTTATTCAGTCTTATTGATATCTTAATACGTAGGACAGACAAGTATCTTAAAGTTTAATTGTTATAGTCGGTATAAGTTTAGATAAGCTATGCTCATTATGAGATAGGTTAGCTACGAGTTTAACATAAGTTTACTCGTATTGGCCTGTAAATTAATAATTTAGGATGAAAAAAAACAAAAATTATATGATTATTGATCATATCTAATCATTTTTAGAAACTATAGTGCTACTTTTATTTTATTTGTATTTTAATATATCTGATTTATATGTTGTTTTAAATTCTCTTTTTTAATAAAAAAATAATTTTATATATTTTGAATTAAATGAAATATTATTATTTGATAGAATATAATGAAAAAAAAAAATTCAAGCAGGGCGAAGCAAGATTGGGGGTGAAACTGGTATGAGTTGTGTGAGTAGAAATTTAAGGTGGGGCGGATTAGGTAGAAAGCATACGTGTATTAAATATAAATAATACAGCGAATATAAGTTTTAATCAACCTAATCATTCCTATTTTAGCTAATTTTTTAAGTAGTATTAAATACGATATGCTTTCAAATTCAAGTAATTAAATGGATCATATTGCGAGTGCAAAAGAAGCTCTCATTAGAATATATAGAAAACACGAAGATATCGTAAGTTAAGAAGAGTGGAGAAAAAATCTAAGCTAATTTTTGCATTCGTGTGACCAATTAGGGCCAGTTATATCAACACTAGCTAGAGCTCACATCGATGTTCATCGAGTGCCTGAATGCAAAAATATTTCCTGAATTTGTGTATAATTAATACAATTTTTACATTATAAATTTTAGTAAGAATTCAGGCTCGAAAATAGAGAGAGAATGTCTATAGTTATGAGAAGTCGAAAAAGTGTGGTACCTTATTTCCTTGATTCAATATGGGTATTTATAATTGAAAATAATTATATTACACATAATATTTGTTGTATGATATATCGTAATGAATTACCTAAATTGTTATGAACCAAGATTTTAGAAATCGGACCGGACCGGTCGGTTCAACCGGTCTAACTGTGAATCGGTCAGCCAACCGATCCAGTTTAATTTTATAACCAGATCCGCTTAAAATCGGCCAAAACTGGTCTAAACCGTGGTTCAATCGGTCAACCGGTGAACCGGTACGGTTGGATCGGTTGAGTTTAAAATTAAAAAAAAAATTTCTTAAACTCTGGGTCCCTAACTCAGCCTCCGTTCTGCGGCCTCTACTCGCGCGACAGTCACGAACTCGCGATTTCTCTTGCCTCGCACTCTCCTCTCCAGCCCCCATCCTTTCGAAATGATTTAGTATTTTAGTATTTTAGTGATATGAAATGATGAAATGATTTAGTACTTTAATATTAATAAAGCGTACATTTGTTCAGATCTTTTAATGATATATTAAATATTATACTTAATTTGTGATTTGCAAATATTTTGTTGGGTTATTGTTATTTCGATTTGCTTATAATTATTTTTTAGGTTATTGACATAAGATATTATTTGTTAAATTTAATTATTAAATATTTATTTTATGTCTAATTATTGTGTTGATGTGTGAATAATATGTATCTTAACTATATTTATATTATATTTTATTAGTTTTTTTAATTTTTTACTTCATCCCGGTTCAACCCCGATTCGACCATTGAACTTTGAATCTTTCAGTCTACCGGTTCTGAAGCCGGTCCGGTTTTCAAAACCATATTGTTATCTATAAAATATGTATTTGTCGATCATAACAAGGAAATATTTATAGAAGAAATTGAGAAATCTGGTGGAGGGGGGATTTTGGTGAAATATGCAAATTTAAGGATTTTGAAGTCAAATATATAAATATGACATTTTAGTGTCATCAGTATAAATACTCGTACACAGAGACGCCACGTGGCCGGAAGTTCATCTGTCGCCTTCTCTGCCGAAACCCTAGCTAGGTTTTTTCGGTCGTTTGCGGGACTTTTTCAAAGAATTTGGTGGCATCTGGAGCAGGATTTTGCCTCCCTTCGCAACTGCGTGCCGAGCCTACTGGCTATGGCGAAACCATTTTTGCTTTGTAATCACTACTCTCCCGCCATGGCGACGTCTGCAAGATCCCCGCTGCGTCCCGTCAAACGGTTAAATTGGAGGTATCCTGCTCTTCTTCTAAGGCCACGATCCTCTCTATCTCTTCCCTACTTCGATTCTTTCTGTCTTTCGAAGCCCTCCCCATCTCGGAGGATATTTGCGGTTTTAAGTTCAAGCGGTACTCGGATTCTTACCCGCGCGATGAACGGCGGGGAGAAACACGCGGTGGATAGCGCCGAGACCGACAAAGAGATAGAGGCGAGAGGGGAGAGTACGATGCCGGAGCGGTTCCGAAATCTGCATAAGGAGGCGCCTGATCGGCCAGTGAGGTGGCCGTGGGCCATTGGTATGTAAATTCGGAAACTTTTTTTTCTTTTAACAATTGTATTCTATTGCATATAAAACTGGTGCTGATTCTGGTTCTGTATGTTGGCTTTTAATTCATCCAAAATCTTGTCTTCTGTATTATTCGTGCTTGCAATCTAAGCTATTGTTGATATGAAGAGTGATCAAGAAATCTGAGCCTTGCACTTGGAAAATGGGACATGCCATCTAATGTCAAGATGAGACTTGACAATCATTGGTTAATAGTCATATCTCACATGAAGACCTCTGACAGCTCTCTCTTGAAAATTTCATGAGATAGTATAAAGATCCATCAGCACTTAAACCAATTTGGAAGTAGCCAGTCCATGCCTTCAAGCTTATCTCGTGCTCCAACCATGGGGTTAGCTTGAAGACCTATCTCGTGCTCTAACCACGAGGTTAGCTTAAAGTAATATATTGTGGCCTAACTACGAGATACGTGTGGTGATCTATCTTGTGGTTCAGCCATGAGATAGGTCAAATATTTCCAGAGCTGACAGTACTGTGACTCTTTGTATGGAGACAACAAAAAGTCGAAACATCATCCCAAGTTTTGTTCAACAACACTGAAAAATCACGGACTTTAATAGAGTTTCCTCCTTCATACCTCCCTAGATCCTGGAAAGTCCACCCCTCAGCAACAAGAATCATGGAGTAACTTCCATACTCGGGTATACCTTGGATGATGGCTCCATCAACATTAATTAACCTATATGGGAGCCTAAGAAAATTAGCTTGGATAAGACACATCAACTAGGCGTTGCGTCCAAGAAGGCTCTTCTTTGGCTAATCGTTAGAAATTCCCAGGTGATGGCGAAGTTTCTTAAAACATGATCTTCCAGCACAGGAAACCAAGACTTAGAGGGGAAGCCTAGAAGACACTGCATCCCAGACTCTCCTCAGGATGTATTTCACACCTACAAAGGGACATCTAGTATTGAATATTAACTTTACTAATTAATATCCTTTATCGTCTCCCTGTATTTTCCTTCTTCTAGAGGCCTCATAACTATCTCATGATACCAGTGTTTTAACAAAGGAAAAATTAGTGAAACCTTCAAGTTGCTCAATGGCATCATGATTTGCTTGGTTGGAGGTTCTCCACACAAAATTTTATTTCCATTTGCTTTCTCACATTCCATACTTTGCTTTTTGTTTCTTTTCACTTCTTTTCGTTCTTAACTTCTTCATACCCCTTTGATGGTCTGGTCAGCAGATTCTTCCTTAGCTTGTGGTAGTTGATTCTCTAAATGAGAGATCTTTTGACCATTTAGAAGGAACAAATTTCATTGTCAACAGTTTATAAGCTTAGGATTGTTTAATATCTCATGTGTCATTTGCAGAGTTTGCTATTCACATTTACCTATTTGTTAGTGAACTTCTATATTTCTAATTTGCGAATTCTTTGTCTATCACGAAAAGTTTGATTGTTTTGGTGATTGTTTATTCATCATGTAAGGGACATAAAAATTCTTACCACATGTTTGCTTAACAACTATTTACAATGACGTCTTTCAATGATTTTTGGTTAATTTTTTGATGCATTTGTTTGCGTACCTTTCTAATTTTGACTCTTGAGGGTATTTTGAAGTAATAAGTGAGGATGACTGCTCTTTTGTTGGAAGAGGAACCTAGATGCAATCTACCATCTTCCTTCTCTTCCCCTAAATTATTAGCAACAAACCATTGCTGTCATCGTGTGTTAGGAATTGCCTGATTTACAGTTCTCTTACTCAATTCAAGTATAACATGCTGTGAAAATAAGTGCGAGGGTTTGTATGGCGTCTGATATTTTATTTTTTTCTAAGATATCTCATTGTAATTTTGCCTAAATTGCCAAAGTTTCAATTTGCAAATTTTCTTTGAAACACTTCCTGATTTACTACAGTCTTTATCCTACTGAAACTCTTTGGAATACTATTTCCAGTCAACATGACCATTGTTTACCTCACAGCTCTGTTTTTGCTAATTTATGCTTGGCGGACCGTCTTGTGGGAACTTTCAAACTGGAAGAAGGCTGCATTAGCAATCGCCAGTGCTTTTGTTGGGTTGTTGAAGCTTCTTTTGGCCTTAGTGTTTCATTTCATTGGTGATCCAATCACTGGACTAATAAGATTGATCGAGTATGTTCTCTATTATATTCGATACATGTATGCCAGCATAGTAGCCTTTTGTCCGGTGCCTGAGCTAACAAGGATAATATTATTGACATCCATTGTATTGGCGATTGCTGAAGCCGTAGTGCCGAACTCCGTGAATAGCCAGCCTTTTCTTCTTATGTTGGTTGGAATTACAGGTTTTGGAGCTGTTAATGGTTTTATGCCTGAGTTTCTTTTTTGGCTGATCCTCTTTGGCATGCTTTGCTATTCAAAATTTATCAAGAAAAGAGACATTTTGTCTGCGGCTCTGCCATCTGTTGCATTGTTGACGTCTGTTGGGGAGCCCTGGGTACGGGGTCTTGTTGTAATTTCCTACCTAGCTCTTGCTATTGCTCAGCATGCTAAGTCTTTTAAAGAAAGTGGGAAAACAGAAAATTATGTGAGCAGTAGAAGTCTGCCTTTGCCTTTGCTTTTGGCTTCACTAGCTATTGGTACCCATCTTGTTGCGAAGTGGATCCGCTATCGGCACTTGACTTGGATGATTGTATGATTTTATTTATTAGAAATGTTTTTTCTCATCTAAACTCTTTTTTTCTTTACTTTTTTTTTAACTGTTTTGTATGTGTTGTTATCTCAGCGTTCATTGTATATCAAGCTTTTATTAAGACTTCTGTTCTTGCTCAACTTCTCCTGGTAAACATAATAATATAAAAGTCAGCATCATTGCCTGTAAAACAACAGTTATACTGACCATGTGATACAGAAGTTTTGATGTACTGACCATGTCATATAGAAGTTTAGATGGTGTTTTCAATATTCTATCTATCTGTATAATATTGGACTGCTGGAATAACCAGTTTGGTTCTTGTGGTTGCCTATTGATTGTTGAAGATTTGTATAATCATTGTGCTGCCCAGCTGTTTAAACATTCTGTATATTTTTACATGATTGTATTGTATATTTACAATTTTTTTCGTTGTAAATATTTTCCACAAAGAAACATGTTTGGCTCTACATTTCCCGTACTTGAGTTGGTTGACACTATTATGTTATGTACAACAACAGCAACCAAGCCTTTATCCTCATCTGATACTTTTATTTTGTTTTTCCTTTTTGGTCATTGTATGTGATTATTTTTCACTTTTGTGGTATGTTGAGGTTGCATGAGGACATCATTGATCAACTCATTGGAGAGAGATTATTTAAAATGTGTTGACTCCAACTCTAAACTTCTCTTTTGGTTGCCATTGACAGAAAATTATCTTTTTCTTAGTCCACATTATATAATTATTGGCATCATTGTTTGGGCAACAATCATTTTCACAGAATATATGATTTAGGAGGCATTTTGTTCAATGTTATTTTGACTGGTGAAATAATTATTTGGTTTGATAATATATTTAGATTATATTATAAAAAATACAAAATCATTACTTTAAAATTAACATCTACTTGTCACTTAAAATTTGGTGAGATTTTGATGTTACCTTAATTGTAATGAAGAGTGGTGATGTTAGATTTATTTCTTAAAGGTGTCGGGGAGGGGTTGGTGGAGAGGAGTTAGTTAAACTTGGGACAATAAAAATAATTTAATAATTTAATATTATGATATTGAATCAAACAAACAACGATTTAATGATAACATATATATTTAGATAAAATGTCTAGATTGTATTGAAGCAAATGCCCCTTAGTAGTTAGTAGCTTAGTTGGTCTATTCATCTTCTTGTATCTATCTTAGCAATATTAGACTAGTGTAGTTCTTGTCATGGTTTACTGATACGTAATCATCACTATATTTGATCTTTCTATATGTGTTATGCGGAGAAATTGTCGGGTTAGTTCGACCCAACGCGCGGGGAAAATTGGGTTGAGCTCACCTCACCAGTCTCCGAATGTAGACAGTTGAACCGCTTGAGCAAGTCTCGAGCCATTTGAACTAAACCAATTGAACCATCCATTTGAGTTGATTTTTGCTCTTTCACACATCAGGACAATTAATATAGACCTTACACACTGTGCCTCCTTAGTACGATGCTTAGGCCTAGAACAGGTGACTCTTATTGTAGGGAGTTTTAGTCTTGGGTATGGGATGGGTAGCATACCACCCCATATTTAGTAAAGCCGCTCATTAATAAGGATTACCTACTCTGCCCACTTCTTCCTTCGTATAAATACTCACATTCAATGCTCATACAGGGGTTCCTTCAATTTTCATTCTGGGGTTCTCTCTCTCGCTCTTTTTATAGGGAAGACCAACTTCAAACCTCGACTGTTCGATTGGTTTTCATGCTCCTTGGCTCTCAAGGCCTAGGACAAGCTTAGTGGCTTAACCTTGCTTCCATCAACAGTGAGGCCTATTTGCAGACTACTCCATTTTCCCTTGACAAGTAGAAATACCCTCTTCTTTATCTCTTCTCTTTTCTTAATTCCCTTGTAATATCCATACTCAATTTATATATTCTTTATGCTTGAATAATCTCTTAGCTTGGACTTTATCCCTATGTTTCTTTTCTTTTATATAAATTTGTTCTAAGCACCTAAGTGCAGGGCTATTTATTGGCCCAAATTAGACTAGTTTTGGCTTGAACCGATTGGTTTCAGGCTAAGCAATTGGTTCACAGGGATGAATTAGTTGATTCGAAATCATTAAGGTTCCTACAACCCAGGTTGAAACTGGAACCACTAATCGGTTCTAAACCAGTTTAGGAATCGGTTTTGAATAGGTTTGGGAATCGATTTTTGTGTTTTTTTAAGTTTTTTTAATATAATTAAAATAATTTTAAATAATTCTTAAAAACTTTAATAAAAGAAATTTATTTTAGGGCAAATTACACTCAAGTCCCTGAGTTTAACGCTTAATGACGCACAAGTCCATATTTTTAAAATTATAATATCGGGGTCCCTGAGTTTTAATAAATTATCAAATGGATGTTTTTTATTTTTTTATTATTAAAATTTTTAAAATTATTATTTTGCCCTTGCCCCTCTCTCCTCTCGATCCCGCGCACGCGCAAGGTCACGCGCCGCCGGCAGGTCCGGCAGCCGCGCGGCGTGTCCATCGGCGGCCGCGGGTCACGTGTGCTTGCGCAGGGATCGAGAGGAGAGAGAAAGAGAGCCTCTCTCTCCCCTCCCAGCCTCTCTCTTTCCCCTCCTGATCCCTGCGCAAACGTGCGGCTGCTGGTGGGTCGCGCGGCCGCTGGTAAACACGCCGCACGCTCTTGCACATGCACGGGATCGGGAGGAGAGAGGGGCAGGGATAAAATGGTAATTTTAATTTTTTTTAATAATAATAAAAAAAAGTTTCATTTGATAATTTATTAAAACTCAGGGACCCCGATGTTATAATTTTAAAAACGTGGACCTGTGCGTTATTAAGCGTTAAACTCAGAAATCTGAGTGTAATTTGTCCTTTATTTTATTTCAAGCTTCGAAATTACAATAGTTGAAATAAAGTATGAATACACCATTCTGAAAAATTACAATATACTCGTTTTGCAAATTCTCTCTTTTTTTGGAGCTATTGTCTTTGAATTTGTCGACTATATTATTTTCTTGATTTCGCTTTTCCGCATTAAATTAATTTTTTAGGCAGGTAAGCATGCAAAGGAATGCAGATGACAAAGAGTTATGATAGTTGCCAATTATTCTCCCACTTAGAGAGAATGCTGATTTAACAGTAACATTTGAAGCTTGTGCTGCAAAAACTCCTCGTGCCATAGCTGATAAAACTAGTAATTGTTTTGCAATTCTCTTCCACCAAGCTAAGAGGTTGAAATCATTATATATATATA